>NQII01005265.1:37711-62841 GCA_002778355.1 Clitarchus hookeri | reverse complement strand
ATCCTGGGATTCCACCCTCCCCCACCCACCTACACCCATCAACGTACCCCTGGCAGATATTGTAATTTACCGTTCTCAGTTCCAACACGCCGTGTCGTAATCACTTGCTTATGGCACGGAATTGGCCTCTGCGAAATACGGCAGGAATCTCGATGGCGACGATTCATCGCGCGGGTTCGGGATCTCCGACGTCCTCGCAGCAAAGCGATACGGCAGCTGGATGAAGGAGAGGAAACGTGGAATGTTCTGCGCAGTAGCTCCTATAGTCCGTTCACGGTTACTTACAACTTTTCTGAAGCCCTCATAAAGTCCTACTTTCAGGATATTCCTCCGCCTCATGCAAACAAAGCTTACCAAGGAAAATTACATCAAATGGACAACGCACCGCATTCGTGCGTGTGCAGTTTAATCATATTTTGCTGGAGAACTATTTTTTACTAGGCGTTACCAACATACCTATTTTCTCACTGTTTTTATTTACGTTGATTTTAAATTTTATAATCTAATGTTTTTATAAACTGTACTATATCTTTAATTTAACCAAAAATAAGATAAATTTATTTTACAAGTACAAAACTTTTGTGTTACATGGCATATTTAGAAAACCACCAAGCACGTGAAATATGAGGTCATTTTTCAAAGGTTTTACTCAAAAAAATATGAAGAAACTGCGAATAGATAATATTTGTGGTTCCAACACTGAACTGCTCTTCTGCCAATTGCATGATCAAAAAAACTTGGGTAGAATTTAAGGTTAGAATACTGTTTGCGTGAGAAGTGCTTTGAAATATTTGTACACTCTCTCTTGACGTGATTCCCATTGAAATAGCGAGCATTTAAATGACATCAGAGTATTTCGTTACTAAAAAAGGACGAGTGCGTTGGAAACTTAAATGTAAACAAACATGTTTATTTATGTTGGCCACGTGACTTTGACAGTCGAATTGGCGACGGGCGAGAAAATTTTAAGAGCATGCGCAGAAGATGAAAATACGCGTACCTTAAATTTGGTCTTAGATTTGAATGAAGGAGAGAGGCAGAATAGTTACACTTGTGCTCGTGAGTGCACAAAATGTTTTTTTAAATAGTAATAACCCAAAACAACAACTTTATTTATTGTTTTGCATACATTAGAGCGGGATTTTTCGTGATGGTATATCACTGGTGTCTTTCCTAACAGCATATTCACAGCTAATGGGAGGGAGTTCAGTAGTGCTCATCAACCCCTCCCCTTCCTTTCTAAAAAGTAATTGTGTCTCCTCAAAGTAATCAAATTGAAAAAAATTGTAATAACAGCCAACCTTTTAACAATAATTCCTGCCTGTAAATGTATTATTGGTTGTTCTTATATACAAAGGAATTTCTGATAAGTGACAGCAGTGACATGTGGCGTTGTGCAGTTAAAAGTAATTTCGGAAAAATTTTCATTTTTTATTTGTTTGATTCCAAATGGTAACTACGTTTTCCACATATTTCGCATGGACAATAAATGGAAATTTTAATTAAATAAATGGTTTCTGGAAGTATGTGAAAAGGTGCCCATCACTCCAAATAATAATGTTCCTGTTGCGCCAATACTTAAGTTACTCAGATTATCTACATAAGTATATAAATGTTCAGCGTAGTCATGGGCTTCTCTTAAAATGTTTAGTTCAATTTCGTTTTCAATACGCTACGAAACACTTGCTAATTCTCTATAGTTATTGGCTACTGCAGCCGAGAGTAGATGTCTACTATCCTCTCACTCACGACTCGTCTACTGCAACAAACAAGTGATACGTGCTGACAGGGACAAAGAAGTCACGCAATCATAAACTTAAAACGAAATTGTAGAATTATGCTGTGAATGTAGTCACGGAGATTTTTTTCTCTCATAAAAATGCATTGGTACTGGTTAATGGTATCACTAATTCGTTTATGTGGCGGAATGAAAGAAGAAACGAACCAAATATTTCCACAAGAAATCAGTAAACCCGTTCGGTCCCGAATTTAATTATAAATACCCGGTGTAGCACCTAATCAATATTTTGGCATGAGGTGTACTTTCGTCGAAATTACTCTACGAAACGTCGCGTACTGAGAGTTACTGGCCCAGTCCGTTCCTAAAACAGAGATGGCGATACTCACAAACATTCGGTTATCCACTGCTGCAATGAACAATCTCTTACAGCCTGGCTGACTGGGCCAGGCGACGCATTAGGGAACACCTGGGTTAGAATCCCGGTCGGGCCATTCTGATTCCTGTTTTCCCTGGTTCCCTGTAATCACACCAGGCGAGTGATGGGATGGTTCCTAACTGCAGGCCATGGCCGATTCCTTCCCCGGTTCCCGCCTCTCTGAGCAATATGATCTCGTAGGATTTGAGGCAGTTATTTGATATTGACACATTGTCGACGTAACATGATTGTTCTTGTACATCTACATTTACTTATGAGGAAATTAATTAATTCAATATAATATTATATTTAAGTTCCAATTAAAAAGTCTGATTAATTCAAAATAAGTAATTATATCTAAAATTATCATTTCAACAACAGCCCTTATTATCACCGTAATAATATTAAATACTTCAATAGCAAAAAAAAAACTGTTATAGACCGAGAACAAGTTTACTAAGAATACCTTTTGTTTGAAACGGTTATCCTTAAAATTGGTGCATTTGAAAGGAATTTATTTAATATTGAGGGACTGGTGACTGTTTGCACGCCTACTTGAACTACCCAATCGTATTTACTTTAGTTTCCTGTCCATGAGGATTAAGGAGTAGCTATTTGAAGGGAAGCCAGAGTGTATCTAACTTTCAACATGTTAGCATATTTTATTTTTTGCAGCATTTCTACGGAACTTGAAACCAACCTTTTGAGAACCTCGTGTGTTTAAAAGAAGCTCTAAAAATATTAGCTTCTTCATTTTACCGGATGTCCTCTGTATGTTGCGCGAAACGGAATAGCATTTTCTATATTTATTTTTTAATTTTTTTCTTTGTACATAAATTGGTGAAATCTTTTTATAGGTTTAAATAACCATCAGTTTATCCTCTTTTATTTCACATGATTAGCTTCCATGCAAAACCATTCTAGTTTTAAGGTAAACACACACGATAGTCCAAAATATTTGCAGAACAGGATGATTATATATCAGTCCATAGGTTTCTATAGGTTCATACCTGAATTGTGCGTCTACATAAACAACACATTCTAGAGCAGGTAGGTGCTATAACGAGCCATGTTGTTCAGTCGCTCGATGTTTGTGTTACGCAATAGCGGCGCACAAATGCCAACAATAGTTATCTACTCCTCTAAATAGAGGCGGTGCGAACACTGTGCGAGGAAATGTTTGTTCGAACGGCGGGCACGGAACGACCCGCCTTGTTGCGTAACGCGTAAACAAGCTTACGTGTACTGCGTTCGCTTGCGGTATTATGTTGTCATAACATTGCAGCAAAACCAGTCATAGCTACTTTACTTCTTCTGTTACTTTGGAAAATTTTCTCCATAGACCGACCGAGCTGATAAACCAAACGCTGGAAGATTTCGACAAGGGGACTGCCCATCGCACTGTATACTCTGATTAAAAGAAGGCGAGTTTTGCAACTTTTGCTGTGCTCTTATTATTCTTGCCCAGTTTTCAGATAACTGTACTGCACTGACGTTTAGCTCTCAAACTATTAGTTTATTGTTGACGACAATTTTGTCTTTAATCGGAATTTAATATATATTTGCTGTTAATTTAATGTGTTTTTAATTCCTACTTGATTTCTCCTCTTATCCTTCCGCCATACAATAGATACACGTTGCAGTGGACTTTGGCCATTCATTTGTCACACTGTGTAAGGAACGTATATAACTTACGTCTCCACCAATTTTTATTAATCTACATTCCTTGGAAATATAAGCTCAGGATCATAACAGTGCCTGTGTGTGTCTTTATGTTCCTTTCCTTCCCTCTAACTCCTATTAAATGAACAGACAGTCTGTAATCAAATTTTGCGGAAGTAAAATGCCACTGACGATCTTAGCGACGTGACCTTACATAAAAGCATTTATAAAACTATGGAAATGCAAACTTCATAGTGTATGAGCGTGTGTATCAATTCGCGTATAGGCCTATTACGGTTATTGCAATGTAACATGCGGTGATTATGAACTCATAGCTGTAATCACTTATCCCTATTCTCACAATGTAGGAATTACCCACTTGTACTGTATGCGCTGTTATTAAAAATGTTTGAAATATATAACCACGTGGATAAAACGTTTGCAGACCACTCTAATTACAAAATAATAAATTAATTTCCCATTTTTTTATAATCAGATACTTTAAACACCACAGAGGCAAACAACAAACCGTTTCCTCATTTCTGTGGAAAAACCTGGCGGTGTTGCCATGCCTTGCCAAATTCTTTTCAATAAAGCGTTTGATCGTAATAAAAATTCGGTTACATACATAGTGGTCTTTGATTTGAATTAGTTTTTAGCCTACTTTCCGAAGAAAAGCAAGGCGTATGAGATAAATTTCCGGTATATGGGTTTGTGTGTATGTGTGTGTTGTGCGTGTGTAACCTCCCCCACCCCCCTACCGGCAAGAATAATATCAATTTTTGAACGCGTAAACCCAATTTCACCAAACTCAGTATACATTTAGTACTAAGTAAGGACGAATGTATTTTATAGTTTTAGACCACGACGGGAACTAACTTTCATAATGGCGTCCATTTTAAAATGTAGGGCGATATGTCATATCTCGGAAACAATTCAAACTATTTGAACCAAATTTTGTATGCTGACAACGCAAGTTGTAAGCATTAAATTCAGACGTAAATATTGTTGCTGCTCCACCATTTTGTAATATAGCGCAGCATGACAAAAAATAAGCTTTTACGTTTTATCTCGGAAAATACTCAAACTTATTTTTGTCAAATTCGGCACGTAAGTAACACTATGATTGGCTAGATGAATGTCAGGTAATTAACTTAATTAGACACATATTTTTAAAATTATGGTCATTAATTTTTTTTAGGTTTTTTTCTTACTGTCATATCATTTGACCAATTTCAACCAAAATTTGTTCGCTTGCCATATATATATTTCAAGTATCAAATAAGTTAAAAATGTATATATATATAAAATAAGATAGAAATACACGAATTAAGCTATTTTCTGTGTAATTTCTCAGGAAACAATTGACAGATTCATACCAAAGTTGGCAATCAAGTAGTATTACGCAAATTATATGTACTAATATGATTNTGATATGTACTAATATGTTTCAAGTATGTCAGATAATTATTTTATAAATGGCAGCCACCTAGATATTCTAGCCTAGTACGCTGTACCTTCGAAAACAATTAATAAATTTCNTTATATGTACTAATATGATTCAAGTATGTCAGAGAATTATTTTATAAATGGCAGCCACCTAGATATTCTAGCCTAGTACGCTGTACCTTCGAAAAGAATTAATCAATTTCAACTTAACAACTTTGTATGCTGGGAGTATATATAAAATATATTAAATGTGTCTACGTGGAGCCTCTTTTGTCCTCCATTTTGTAAGATTATACAACACTAACAAATAAAGAGTTTGTCATATATCGGGGAACAATTCTCCGATTCCTATCAAATATGGCAAACAGGTAGTACTGCGGTAGGTAATGTTAACTGATATGCTTTAGGCATGAAAGATACTTATTTTTAAAACGGTGGCAATATAGCTGTTTAATTAAATATGTTTATAACATCGAAACAATGTAATTAGTTCCAACGAAACTTTGTATGTGTGCACACAAAATAATTTTTTCTGCTATTTTGTAAAATCGCATTACTTCATAAATATAAATTATGTTATCTCTCGAAAAAAAACTAGCGATTTCAACCAAATTTGGTAAACAATTAGCACTATGGCAAGCTATATAAATTAGTGAATTTTGAGTGACTCTGACAAACATATTTTCAAAAGGGCGGACATATGAACCTTTTACCTCCGAATTTTTCATCTACGTAACTGCAAAACAAATTTCAACTGAAATTTATCTGTTGACAAAATCAGTTTTATCCATCAAAATTGTTTACGCAAAGCTTCATATATCCACCATTTAAGTATGTAAGCCTCTTATTTTCTAAATGTTGAATACACAAATATTTTGTTTTAGTGTGATATATCTACGAAACTATGTAACAGATTATAATTTAACTTTGCATATTTCATCAATGACAATTGAATATGCTAATGTAAACATTTTGCCCTTCATATATGAAGATCGTCACGTGAGCAATGGAGGTTTTGTGCCACATCTCGAGGACCAATCAACCGAAATACATACAGAGATCCTCCTTTGCAGGATTTTTTTTTTTTCAAAGTTGTGTCATGCGAAGTAAACTGAACATTTCGTTACATTTGCGGAGTAATTAGACTAATTTCCACAAAATGTTGCACATCTACAAAAGGCCAAGTATAGTCACATGATATAAAAGGGGTCAGGCAGTTATTTTAAAAATGGCGACTATATAAATATTTTTATATGTATGGCTTAACAATTTAACAATTTCAATCAAACTTTTACTGCTGATATTGTATACTACGAAAATTGTGTACAAAGCCTCTTTTTAAGAAATTTCGTAAGAAAGCCCTATTAAGAAAATAGGGTTTTTATGCCATATCTCGGAGACCAATCTACCGTTTACCATCAAATTTTTCACACAAGTAGCGTTATGATAAGCCATGTAAACTTATAGCAAAAGTGGCTCAGACAATTATTTTCAAAATTATGGCCGAGTAAATATTTCAGGTTAGGGATCCTTATCATTGAAAACATAAGACTTATTACATCCAAAGTTGATGCTCCAAATCCTACCTCAATGGTGCAGTTAATTGCAAGCTAACTTAATTTAAGGAGTTTTTCTGAATTCGTATCCCGGATAAGTCACTAGTGATTTTGAATTTTCTTTGTACTCTTTCACATCTTTCTGGTTTCATCTGTAAAGATATTGCTGTCAATGAGACGTCAATGGCAACCTACCATATAAGCTTTAAAGAACTTTACAAAAATTTATTTGGACCCATGTAGAGCAAAGTAGGCTCATTACTTACCAGTAACGTCTTGTTTTTCTATGACTAGGTATTATTCTGGACCATGGATAGTCTATAGTTAAGAAATCAAACTCTTAACTTACTAAGTATATGCAAAGAGAAAAACACACCAACAAGTACAAATTATAAGTTACTTATAATTTTGCAAAAAATTTATTGTAGGGATACACTATTCAGATTTATTTTACGCACACTTGCATAAATTGTTCTCATACAGCTGTCCGTTTTCCAAATTTTTTCTATGCAGTTATTTAACAACACAAAATACACTTTATAATCATGAAGGTTATGTCATTTGCTTGCAATGTCATAACTTGCGAACAAATGTAAAGTTATTAATATCAAACAGATCAAGCCTGGTCACAGCTGTCTCATCGTGGTCAAATTTACTGACAAGTACAGCTACTCTATACTTTCATATTAACTTAAAATCATCGTCCAGATAACGTCAAACGTATGTGTTATTAAATACATGAATAAATAACTTCTTTAGAGTGCCACATTGAAAAATGTCACTTGTAAATTAAACTTAAACATGACAGCTTTTCAAACGATTCCCATGACGTCAGAATGGAAAAGTACCACAAATGGCAAACTAGTATTATTTATTAAGTAGTCTCTTATTTTCATAGCAAAGTTGTTATGTTTGCAGTATTATGTGCCATGTTTCTTGTACAATGAACTTATTTAAATAAATCTTGTTGTGATTACAGACCTTTTGTCTGCCCTAAATTCGTCACAAAATGGCTTCAATCTCACGTAATTTTGGAAGATACTTCTGCCACAATATTATTGTAATATGCTTTCTTTATATTTCAGGAAATACGTGACCGATTTCTATCAAATCTTGTGGAAAATCCCTTCTACTTAGACTTCTTCTACCATGCTTGTTTCTTTTATGTAAATCTTTGGATGCGTCATTTTAGTTATTCGCATAATTAATAATGAAGATAACGAGAATATATTAACCATAAAATTATAGTTAATTTTTAGAAAATGCGTTATGGAATTACAATTTCTTACTCGCTATTGACATAACTGTAAGTAACAGAATTAAAATAAATATATGTTATAAGGGCAAGAGTACAGTTATCAAATANAGTGAACTTATTTAAATAAATATTGTTGTGATTACAGACCTTTTGTCTGCCCTAAATTCGTCTCAAAATGGCTTCAATCTCACGTAATTTTGGAAGAAACTTCTGCCACAATATTATTGTAATGTGCTTTCTTTATATTCCAGGAAATACGTGACCGATTTCTATCAAATCTTGTGGAAAATCCCTTCTACTTAGACTTCTTCTACCATGATTGTTTCTTTTATGTAAATCTTTGGATGCGTCATTTTAGTTATTCGCATAATTAATAATGAAGATAACGAGAATATATTAACCATAAAATTATAGTTAATTTTTAGAAAATGCGTTATGGAATTACAATTTCTGAATCGCTATTGACATAACTGTAAGTAACAGAATTAAAATAAATATATGTTATAAGGGCAAGAGTACAGTTATCGAATAATTATTTTCAAAGTGTTCAGTTTGCCATTTATGTCTTATTATTTAGTAGGCAGTAAGTGACAGTAATGTGTTGTTATTGATATGACTGTTACTGACAAGCCAACTAACAACAGACGGATTGGCAATAGACATGTGAGATTTGCTNTAATTATTTTCAAAGTGTTCAGTTTGCCATTTATGTCTTATTATTTAGTAGGCAGTAAGTTACAGTAATATGTTGTTATTGATATGACTGTTACTGACAAGCCAACTAACAACAGACGGATTGGCAATAGACATGTGAGATTTGCTCCCGAACATCTTAGACTAAAACTTACTAAAATAGAAAATTATAAACGGCATATCTCAATATTACCTACGAAGATAATCATTTGACATGGGGCAACGAGAAAACGTTGTTGTCATTTACATTTATATATTTCTCACTGCCATCTCTTCATTTCTCTGTAAGACCTCTTCTCCAGCCTGACATCACATTCCTGCAAATTACAGCATTCACAGCCCTCCTAGAACTGATCAGGACTGCACCCTCGCAATGGCGTTACAAGAACGCAGTCCTAAAGGTAGGAACACAGATAACAAATTCTAAACCATCAGTTCCCTTGTGTTTTCTCAGCACTCCGGACGATTCACGTTCCACACCTCCCTTAGAAGCGTGGCAGACTGCACTTTGTTGCCATGTTGTTCCCGTGCACTTCCACTTTCACCCGCAGACATACGCCTCTTGCGTGATCACTGCCATAGTTTCACTACCAGTGAATGTAAAATTCACTACGGGAGGAGCAAAGCCACTGCAGATTTACTGAACTAATAAAGGCACCTCCAACGTTGCACACGTATCCTCGTGTTCCTTTGTGAATACAGACAATTAAACTAAGATATTGTTGGAGAAATAACGACATAATTGTNAGAAATCGTTGTTGTCATTTACGTGTATATATTTCTCACTGCCATCTCTTCATTTCTCTGTAAGACCTCTTCTCCAGCCTGACATCACATTCCTGCAACTTACAGCATTCACAGCCCTCCTAGAACTGATCAGGACTGCACCCTCGCAATGGCGTTACAAGAACGCAGTCCTAAAGGTAGGAACACAGATAACAAATTCTAAACCATCAGTTCCCTTGTGTTTTCTCAGCACTCCGGACGATTCACGTTCCACACCTCCCTTAGAAGCGTGGCAGACTGCACTTTGTTGCCATGTTGTTCCCGTGCACTTCCACTTTCACCCGCAGACATACGCCTCTTGCGTGATCACTGCCATATTTTCACTACCAGTGAATGTAAAATTCACTACGGAAGGAGCAAAGCCACTGCAGATTTACTGAACTAATAAAGGCACCTCCAACGTTGCACACGTATCCTCGTGTTCCTTTGTGAATACAGACAATTAAACTAAGATATTGTTGGAGAAATAACGACATAATTGTATGCGCTCTTTCCATATCTCCTTGGAGGCTTCCTTTCATTTCTTCAGGAAAGATTCAAAAGCTTAGGGAACATTCTAACTCTCTATACCTGCGTCCTCGTATTTCCAGATTGATATGTGGTAAATCACATATAACTAGTATAGTTTAAAATCTTCCATTACAGTTGAGGAATTTCACACACACACACGCACATACACACATATATATATACATATACATATATTACAGCGCAATTGATGCAAGACATAGCTTCATATATTTCTCAGAGAGACGCCTCTTCTGTGTCTTAATCCAAGTCTAGTAACGGGAATCTAATACGACGTGCTTCACTGTTGCTTTAATTATAACTTCCCTTTTCCGTTTTTATTCTCAGGCACGCCAAGAAATTTATTACATTTCACCATCTCTGGACACTATTTAAAATGTCAGTACTCTGCAGTCAGTCGACTAAGCATTGCCTTTTACGAATATCGTGATGATGTTGAAGTTAATTTTTCAGGGTCGTTCGAAAAGCAATTACGTTCAAAAAATAACGTCGCAAAACAGTTTATTAGCAGTTCATCCCGATACACCAGCGGCTGCTTTAGCAATGAGTTTGAAAGTTATAAAATATTTTATTGCGCTGGGGCCGTGATTGCCACAAACGCGCCAACTATTAACTACGGATCAGGAATTTACTCAAAAGCAAGAGGACGTGGCGGTGTCTGTTATACATGAGCACCCATTTGCTGATTGGCCGCATGAGGTCCAGGCAAGCCGGCCTTTACGTCTGACTGACTACATGATGATGTGGAAAGGATTTAAATGCATTCCCAGCGGAAGACTTGCATATTCATCTTTAGTGAATGACTGTCGAAGTATGCCCGTCCATATTGCTCGGTACTGTATTTTTCATCATGGTTCTTGCGGGTGCAATTTGGAGTAATCGAGGGCGTTTTTCATCTTTTATGAAGTTGATGGTTAAGTGCCGTTGCTTTAACGGTGTGTGTGTGTGTGTATGTGTGTGTGTTGTCACAGAATAACTTGCCAAAGAACCAGTGGAGCGTCATTCCACAATCAGGGCCGACAGACAAACCAGACAACACAGTAGGAAACATTTTTACAAGTTTAATGGATCATGTCTTGCTTTCCACACTACCTTCACACATATAAATTATCCCCAAAAGTTTTGACATGAGTAAACTTTACATAGCAATTAATATCGCCCAGTTCCGGTTGCGCCACTACCAACATAAAACTGGGAAAACAAGTTTTTCCACCTGATCGCTACCATTTTGATTGAGCTTCCCAAGTTGAGCCAGTATTGAATATGAGGCACCTCATCACGCAAGCAATTCATCTCGTACACTCGGGAAACTACACTCGCTGAGCAACTGCAACATTTACAGTTCGTAATAACCCGCTAGACTTGGGGCCGTTTCAATAAACAGCACAGACAGTGACTGACCAAGTACGTCTGCGTCAAATATTTGTTTGGAAAAACTAAAGATTTGCATGACTGCACGTACGTTAGAATTTCGGCAATGGTTTTAACGAGTTACATTAAAAATCAGATTCGAACGCTGAATGCTTATAACCCCAACTCTCAGTCCGAATCAGTAATATCAATCAGTGAAGTAACATTCATCGAAAGTCAGTTAATAAGTTACTGCTGACTGGCGAATCAAACAGATTAACTGGGATCAAGTGACTTATAGCAGTGTAATTCTCGGCATTTAGTAGGAATCTGAAATAAATTAGTGAAATTCAGCCACTATAATAATTACAGGCTGTTCACGGTAAAGTGAGCACTTTTGAGGACCTAGTGACTTTTTCCTTTCAGCCATTTTTATCCATTAACCACATTTTAAAATTAATATTTCCATTGAAGTTTTAAACACAGTGCGTATATTCCACCGCACTAGGAAGTTATCGTCTAAGACTAAAATAAAACATATTTATTGACTCTTATTCCAAATGACAGAGATTTCAAAAGTTCTCATTTTACCTTTAATAGCCTATAGTTATCTGGCACTGATTATCAGTTGCTCAGTTTTCACTGTTTTCACTGATTTGCCTCAATTCTCATTGTTTCAAATTAAAAGTGCAGAATTTACACCTTAGAGCCCTCAAAAATGGAGATCGCTTATAAATTACGTTAATTTTTCTTTTCTTATTGCATATAATGTATGGAATTTAAATTAGTTATTTTTAAGGTTAATCATTTCAATTAATTATTTTCTATTGGAATTGTTTCAATGGGATTTTATGTGGAAATATTAAAAATCATTAAATACTCCAATAAAACCTCTTATTGACGTAACTGTAACAGAATATCATAACCAAACTCGCGAGCTAAACAACCTACAGCCTACTAAATAAATGCTGGTATTGGACCAAGCTGATTTTCTTGCCACCACGAACTCTGTAGTAGTAGACATAAGAAATTTGTTTAGCTAACCAAATTCTTATTCGCTATATAAGAAATGTTAATTTTACTCCACCATAATAATTATAATGTTTACGGCAACCGAACCGATTACATGAACGACTTGTGAAACGGTTGTATGTACGAAAGACTTGTAAATTATATCGGAAAAGCAAATATGTATTCGGCTCAACCCGGGATCCAGGCTGGAGTATTTTTGCGGGAAAAGTAAGGGTAGGTTAGCTACCAGGAGATCTGAAAGCCAGGAATACTTCTAGAAAATGTACGAATCTAAACCTTAATAGCTGCTTTTTCAGTTTATGCATAGCTTCTGAAAAAAAAATTAAATTACAAATAAAAGTTTAACTACATTTAACATTTCTTAATAATCTCTTTTTTTTTTTTTTGCATCTCTCGTATAGCGTGCTCATTAATAACATTTCCTGTTAATTCTCAACTTTATTTGTGAAGGTCTAATGGCTGTGAGGGCGTCGATGAGATTTCCAATCTCGAACCATTCATTGCCTGGCTACCCCTGGGCTTAAGAAATTGTTCTTTAATACTTTACTTTGTTCAAGAAACGAATTCATATGTTGAAGCAACAGCATATCAGTTAAGTGAACAAAACATTGCTCAGTGTAAACAAATATACTTTAAGTAAATTTGTTTGGTATAGTCCATTCATAGATACTTCCAACTCTTCTGAAGCCCTACTGAAGTCCTGCTTTCAGGTTATTCCTCACCTACATGCAAACAAAGCTTAACCGATTCACGAAAATTGCACTTAAATGAGAACGCACCGCATACATACGCACTAAGTGTAACAATATTTTGCATGAGAATTATTTCTTACTAGACATTACCAACATAACAGCTGTCCCCCTGTTCTTATTCATATTCATTTGATTTTATAGATGAAACACAATTAAGAGTTCACATTAACGAAAAATAATGAACTTTTATAAACACACAAATAGAAAGTAATTACGATACGTGTGATATTTAGGGGGGGGGGGAATCAAGCTCGTCATATACGGTATGAATTGTCAAAGGTTCGATTAAAAAGGTGTGAAGAAACCGCAAACAGACGACACCTCAAACAAAGTTTTCGCTCAGTGTGATGTTGACAAGACAAAGACACTGGAGACAAAGGACAAGGTTTGTGTCTAGTGCAGCTTCCTCCCCGGTACGAGTGCAGTTTCTTCGAAGAAGTGGTTGACTCGGCGCGTGCTTGGGCGTCCTTCGTTCGTAGACGGAGCTTGTTCACGGTCTGTTCCACCCTCGCCCTCGGCGACATCAGACGCCGTCATTGTTCGACGTCAGCAGCTTGTGAACGCCCGCAGACGAGGCCCGAAAAGAAATGCCGCATTTTTTTTTTATTTCATTCGCGGGAACTGCGTTATATTCGTCACACGTTAATTGCCTATCCGCGGTTTTTTCACACTTTTTGAACTTAACCTTTGAAAAATCACACCATGAATGACGTGTTTGGTTGTTTCCGAAACATGTCATCTACCACACACGTTTTATACTTGTGTTAACATATAAAGACATAAAATCACATTATATTTAGATAAATTAAACTTTTACTTGTATTCTGCCTATAAATTATAATATTTCATTCACAGCTGACATTAATAAAAGCAGCTATGAAATAGACGTGTTGGTAATGCCTGGTAAGAACTAGTTCTTATTTGATATATGATTGACGTGATTGCTCACAATTGCGGTGAACAGTCCCTCTGGTGTAATTTTTTAGACATAGTTAAGCTTTATTTGCATGAGGTGGTGGAAAATACTGGACGTTGATCTTTAGCAGGGCTACAGAAAAGTTCGAAGTAACTGTGAATGAACTTTACTTCCAAATTTTCTGAAGACCTGCTTAAATTTTACTTTCAGGATATTACTCCGCGTCATGCAAACAAAGACTAACGGAGTTCAGAAAATTGTAACAAAGGGGCTACGGACCGCATTCGTGCGCATTTAGTGCAATAAAATTTTGCATAAGTACTATTTATTACTACCATTACCAACACGCATACTTTGCACTGTTATACTCTTATGAATTATAAATGAAATTTATAATTCATAGATAAAATATAAATAAAAGTTCTATTTAACAAAAAATGTGGTACGTTCATTTTATGCAAGTATAAAAGGCATGTGATACATTACATATTTAGAAAACAACCAAAAACATCATACATAGGGAAATTTTTCGAACATTCGATTCTAAAGGCGTAAATAAACCGCAAATACACTATATATAGATTACCCACCAAACAAGAATTTTGTTAACGTCAGGTATGGTTTATGCATAACTGTTCTTCAATATCATAAAAGTAGCAGGATATAGGGAAGTCTGGGGTAGAGTATCTTAAATGGGAGCTGTGTGCCGAAATTATACATAAGGTATTGTGGAAATATGCAACAGCCTCTCACTCAATTACTATATTTCGAGTCCCCTCTTTCGAAGACTGACTTATACACGATGCAAGAATCTGCAAATTATTCATTACCTCGACTATTTTATAGGTATAATAAGGCTACTATTATTTTTTTTAATATATATATTGCTAAACCAAGCCCATCGTAATAATAGCGACCACATGTACGAATATGTTATAATCGTGGTATTGATCATCATCTACCTAAACTATTATAGGCTTAATTGGCGTTTATTTAAATTACAATACTTCCAGGCCCTGGAGACTTAGAATGTACGAGGGAATTAAACGGTCTTATCTTCCTTGCTCTTCTTGACCATCAATATTTTAATCAACCCTCCAATAAATCCTGCAATCAATCTTCCAATCCTCCAATCAATCCCAATTCTTCGATCTATCCCATATTTATAATCCCGTAGTCCTACAATCCATCCTCCAATCCTCCAATCCTCCAAACAATCCTACAATCAGTCCTTGGGTTTGCCTCCCGCCCAATATATAGAAACTACATTTGTTCGCCAACTGTCTCCAAATTTGTACACGTCGACAGAATTAATGTTTTGCATGCAGTCAACTATCCATGCATTTTTATACTTAAGTCTTTATTATCATTCTCTATGAAGATCTTTCCGTTAATAGTCGAGTGCTCGTAGCACCACTTTAAAGTTGTGAGGGATAAAAGGATACGACACAAGAAAATAAAGGTAAACAAATTATTTTATAATAATCATTTATTATTATTTTGTAACAACAATTTCAGAAGAAAGCATTTCATTTACATCATGCGATATATCCCTGTTCCTTCAGTTTACTAATTATTGAAAATATCTCAAAAATTAACTATAAATACCCACGTTTTTGACGGTCAATCAAATATCGGAGTCTATTAACAAGTTCATTTGGGTCTTCGAGAAATAGGTAGCCAGTATTCTCGGTGCCTTCTGCCTTCTTCACGCCACTTGTCGAAGAAAACTCGTTTGTGAAATGTGTGGTTATGTCGAGAGTATCATAATCATCGTCTTCAACATTATCACTTTCTTCGTGGTCATTTTTATCTATGCTATCTTCATGATCGTCTTCATTTCCTGTTTCTTCCTCAATATTAAATTTGCTATATATTGTAGCACGAGTTGCATGTTCATCATTATTTAAAGCCGACGACCTTTTATTTTGAAGTGCGTCGACTTCACGCAAACGTCTCACAAGTGTACATTCTGCACAAACCGACTCCGCTGCACTCATTCCATCTTTAGCATTAACCGCATCATCATAATCACCTGTCGAAACGGTACCCATCGTAGCAGCAATGTGTATTCCGGGCAACACTTGCTGACTCCCAGTAGACGAATCCTTGCAGATCTCACTATGTTCTTTTAATGTGTCGCCTTGCATAAACTGTGTGTGGCCACTGTCGTTATTTTGCTCATGCAAAAAGGACTCTTCGTACATATGGTTCTCTAATGTCACCGAGCATTTTTACTGAAGGTGAAATCACTGTCGCAGAATAGGCGCTGACGACCACCAGGTAGCGATGATGCAGGTCGTGGCTCCATAGTCATTGAGGACAAGGGCAGGCCTTCGTAATCGCTATTCATCTTCACTGAATAGCAAGAGAACGCATATAAATCGATGTTAACTTCTCGACGCCTGAACTTCAACTAAGGTATCAGCGTGCATCAGCGCTCTATAAAAACATTCTTCCATTACTCGGAAAACTCACCAGTTTTTTTTTTCCAAGACCGAGAGAATGTTAATATCTTTACGATTTCAGGCTTCGAGCTCAGGCAGTAATCCATGCATCACCGTAATAAATTGCTTAAAACTTTTGTATCAGTTGCGAATGAATACTAAACAGTGAGAAATGAATGTACGAACATCGCTAAAAAGTCTTCAAAAACTCGGGTCGTTAATCTCATTGCGAACCCTTTATCTTACTCCGATTCCTATATCCAATGGCTTAAACTTCCATTTCGCCTTTAATATAAATTTCTATGATATTCAAGGAACACTGGGAAAAATTACCACATTTTTCTTCTAAGTCCGGAAGGAAATTTATATTTCTTTTATAATTTTAGGACTCGAACAGAGGTCCGTACACCATACCTCAACTTTCGATATTGCATAAATCTTTATATCAGGTACATATAGGCACGTGAACAGACACAAGGAAATCACGTACAAAGTTAGTTAAAAGTGATCGTGTACCCCGGTCGGTATTCGAACAATGGACCCTTTATCTCACTATAACACCTTTATTCTTAATCCGAAATTTCTCTAACAACCAACTTTATAAAATAAATAAATCCTCTACTTACACGGGATTTATTCCAGCATTTTGTACTAAAGTGCCACTTAGGTGGTTCTTGCATGTAGACTAGTAGAATGATTATGATGTGTTTGGGGCAAGTGTGCTGGATTGCAACCTATGTTTGAAGTTTGATCTCAATCATTTAACTTGGCCATGACCATCTTAGGATGACTTCTTTATATAATTTTAATAATATATTTTTTAACTATTGATTATAATTTGTAATAATTTTCGGGTATTTTTTTNGACTTCTTTATATAATTTTAATAATATATTTTTTAACTATTGATTATAATTTGTAATAATTTTCGGGTATTTTTTTAATTTCTTGGGTTTTTCTGGTTTTTAATATCAAAGGTTACCGGAGTCATGGTCTAAGTAAGATTAAAGGTCACCTGNAATTTCTTGGGTTTTTCTGGTTTTTAATATCAAAGGTTACCGGAGTCATGGTCTAAGTAAGATTAAAGGTCACCTGGATCCAAGAAGGCCACTGGCTGACCTAGAATGACAGAGAATGAACTGCTCCGAGCTCCGATCCCAGGTCCCTTTGCACCAAAACACACCATAATCATCTTTCTAGTCTACATGCAAGAACCACCTAAGTCACACTTTAGTAAAAAATGCTGGAATAAATCCCGTATAAGTACATTGTGTATAAAACTTATCATGTAAGTTGTTAGAGAAATTTTGGATAAAGAATAAAGGTGTTATAGGGAGATAAAGGATCCACAGTTTGAATACCGATCCGAGTTCTGGTTAATTTTTAACGAACTTTGTACGTGATTTTTATCTGTTTACGTGCAGAGACTTTTGCGTGATTCCTCAATACCCCATGTGTAATTTTGGCACAATATTAAAAAAAAATTATAATTCAAGATAATTTTTTGAAATCGGATAATAAATACAGATTTGCAACTTGACATACCCTATGCCTATAAAACTAATATGGCCACCAGAAAAAAAAAACATTTGCTTGAGGAATTAGTGTGCGTAACAACCGAGCACCTTCGGTTACGTTCGAAAAACCTGAGTCGATGGCTTCCGAGCACCCCCTGAGGTGAGCCGGAGATTGCCGAGGTCGTCCGAGTCCAGCCGAAGACAGCTACAGCCACACAGCTCCCTCCCTTTTAGAATACATTGCCCCAGACTTCCCTATATCCTACTACTCATTAATTATTTTTCAGTATAGTCTAGTCTACATTTCACATTATCTGCTTTTTCAACGTTATCGAATACTTCGTATGAACTCACATGCCTATGTTATTCGAAAACAATTTTCATAGTAAGTTTCCGTTTTGCCAACCAACGAAACGTTAAAAATATATTTTTTTCCGTTTTATTGTTATTTCTTGTTAAATAAGCAATACTTCAGTTGCGGCGGAATGCACACCTTACAAAGAAGTGATAAACAATGGAATTTCCTTCCTCTTTGGATTTTAATCCCGTAATTTTTTTTTAGAGGAACACCAATCATACAATTTCACCTTATGTATTCTTGTTGATTATATCGTGAGAATGTATACATAATCTTGTTGTATTCCGATTTATTTTTTTCCATATTTTAATGGGTTTTAAGTATATTCCCCTTTGATATACAGTTCGAAACAATTTGTACGTATATGAAAGTATAAACCAGAAAATNTGGGTTTTAAGTATATTCCCCTTTGATATACAGTTCGAAACAATTTGTACGTATATGAAAGTATAAACCAGAAAATGTTGTAGGTTAATCTAATGCCAAGGCTAGATACTCTACAACCGTTATATTATACAGTCACGGACATTTTCGCATTGGGTTTTGTCACTGTGATCAGTACTCTTCTGTAGAAATCAGAATCCACGTTATTTATTTATTCCCCTAGTAGGATTTCTAACTTCATTAGAGCCCTACGAAATCTACAAAAAAATCGCGTTTACTGATCACAAATTAATATTGAAAGTACGAGTGATTCAGGTGTGTAACGAGAGTGCGTCAACTCCCTAGGGAGTTGTGATATTCTATCTCCTACATTCCTTTGTGACTATGAAGGNTGGGTTTTAAGTATATTCCCCTTTGATATACAGTTCGAAACAATTTGTACGTATATGAAAGTATAAACCAGAAAATTTTGTAGGTTAATCTAATGCCAAGGCTAGATACTCTACAACCGTTATATTATACAGTCACGGACATTTTCGCATTGGGTTTTGTCACTATGATCAGTACTCTTCTGTAGAAATCAGAATCCACGTTATTTATTTATTCCCCTAGTAGGATTTCTAACTTCATTAGAGCCCTACGAAATCTACAAAAAAATCGCGTTTACTGATCACAAATTAATATTGAAAGTACGAGTGATTCAGATGTGTAACGAGAGTGCGTCAACTCCCTAGGGAGTTGTGATATTCTATCTCCTACATTCCTTTGTGACTATGAAGGNATGTGTAACGAGAGTGCGTCAACTCCCTAGGGAGTTGTGATATTCTATCTCCTACATTCCTTTGTGACTATGAAGGACGTTTCGTTTTCAACCATAATGTAAAACATGTGGAGAGGTTGTTCGCTTTCTATAGAGCAACTACAGTATTTCTAGCTGTGTTTCATTATTTCGTGTTAAAAACTCCGAAAATTAATAGACAATTGATTCACTGCAATTTTTAACGTTGAACCATTAACGCTTGATAAATTGAATTTTTTTATTGCTTAGAGCGTTAAAAATGTTTTAAGGCAAAAAAGTATAATCGGGATAACTTCATGCCGGTAATGGTATCTCTCTACTAGAGCTCTATTTATTATCTTGCAGAAGTAGTCATTCGGCGGAGCGGACAAGAACTTTCATGCACCGTCTGTTCGATTTCCCAGTAGAAACCATAGAAATCATAGCTATGTTAAATGTTTTAGTAGAAGTACAATCGACGGACTTTGAATGCTGTTATTCGTTAAAAACCTTATAAAGTCATCATTATAACACTCTCTGCTCAAATTTCTTCAAACGTTGTTTGCATTCCGTACAAACACAAAAGCCCTATCATAAAAAATTACTTATTTATGAATCGATCAGTGATTTATGATTGACTGCCCTGTTTGTATTGTCATCTGGGAAAAAGCACATTACGTACGTGAATTTATAGGTTTTTATAGTTAATATATCACTGAAGAAGAAAAAAATTTTATTCGAACGTGTGTTTTGAAAGAATTCACTGCCTGAAACATGGGCCTAATGGTATAACATTTTTCACTGATACTTTTAACAGTCACTTTTAATATCCCATATATTTTTATGTCTTTAGCAGCCCTATTTACTTCCAAAGAAATTACTTGCCGTAAGATTCGAGATTGTCAAAAAACATTTTAATGTAATTTATTATAACAACATGCTGCAAGGAATATATGCTTTTGATGCGTTATGCTTGTAGTATAAAAATAAATTTGGCCGCTCCTAAGTGGTAAGGCAGTCTATTGTCAGTGTACATTGAATCGTTTAAGCACATGAACGTAGTCCGAATATAAAAGTTACAGAAATAAAGAAGTTCACATTATTTATTTCTATGCTAATTTTCTTTAAATTGCACCGGAATGTTACACGTATCGCAGGAATGCCGTGCATATTCCCTTTGGTGTAACTTGCTAGACTCGGTTATAGTCCATTCACGGTTACTTCTAACTTTACTAAAGCTCTGCTTAAGTTCTGCTTCCCAGATATTCATCCGCTTAATACAAACAAANCACGGTTACTTCTAACTTTACTAAAGCTCTGCTTAAGTTCTGCTTCCCAGATATTCATCCGCTTAATACAAACAAAGCTCAAGCAAGTCTAGATAATTACACCAAAGGGACTACACATCGCATTGGCGCGTACTCAAGAGTAATAATATTTTNTCTCAAGCAAGTCTAGATAATTACACCAAAGGGACTACACATCGCATTGGCGCGTACTCAAGAGTAATAATATTTTGCACAAGAACTATTTCTATTTAGGCATTACCAACACGCCTATTTCCACACTGTTTTTTACTCATATTACTTCTGTATGAAATATTTTAATTTATAAATGAAATATAAACAAAAGCATAGTTTAACCATAAATAATGTTAACGCAACGATAAAACGCTATGATCTAGGTCACATTTAGGAAACAACCACCATACATTCGAATATTTTTCAAAGGCTTGATTAAAAAAGTGTGAAGAAACCGCAAATAGACTAAGTTTGCAAGAGGCGGAGAAATATTATGAAAGTAGCACTTTGGCAGGGCTTCAGGAAATTTGGAAGTAACCNGACTAAGTTTGCAAGAGGCGGAGAAATATTATGAAAGTAGCACTTTGGCAGGGCTTCAGGAAATTTGGAAGTAACCATGACGGGACTTATTTCAATGACTGCATCATGTTAAGCTGCACACATTACCGTGCCACGCGGCGAGAAAAGCGTTTGTCAGGCAACGTGTTACAGTAGTTCCTATGTGTATACGTTGGAGGGGTAAGAGAAGGGGAGGGCAGCTCGTTTGCGCATGCGCGGTAGCTGTCGGCAGATCCAGCAGCGCACGGCGACTGTGGCGAGTCCCCGGGAACAGACACCTGCGTCATTTGGCGCACGGCTAACAACTAACCGCTGACGAGTGTCTTCAGCTCCCCTCCAACCCCTTCTACAACCTACCCCTAGCTCTTCTTCCGACCCCTGAGAGACATCCTTCGTCGTCGGCGACCAGCGGCGCGTGTGACGTCCTCATTAGCCGCGCTTTGCCGGCTGCCGCAGTCGAGCTGGAAAGCCAGCTGACGTCGCATCTGCCGTGTCGAGCATCGCAAATTAGACGCGGCCGTATCTTTTGTCCCGGCGAAGGAGACCGAGGCTCGCTGTCGGGACGAAGGAGCCAGAAATTCACCCCACGGAGCTGCTGACGTTTTTCTGGCATATACAAAAATTTTATACCCAGTAAAAAAAAAAAAAAAAATTGTGGCTGCCACAAAATGATTTGCTGGTATTCATCCCACTAAATTTTTTCTGTGGGGAACAAAAAAAAAAATTTTCGTCACCACAAAATAATATTTTAGTGGTCACAAAAGTTTAGTGATGACAGCCAGGGACGTATCTATATGCTTTCCTTCGCTTGAGGCAGAAATTATGATTTGTACTCTCCTCCTCCCTCTCCCCGCGACGCGACCAGAAGTAAGCATACCTTGCGTAATTTGTTTTGCGTCCGTATGCATTATAATGCAAAATTTTAATATCGAACCCGTGTGCTTACCCCAGTAGTAACCTGCGTTGGCCCAAGGTTGGCACTTGGTTGGAAAGGTTGGCTATATGCTGGATTGGAGCGCACACGTTAATACAACATTTGCCCAAAACGGACAATACCTACAAAAATTTTCTAGCACGAACATTTTACGAGATTTCTAAGCATCCTCCAGCCAATAATGTTACTAAATCAGAAAACGCCATAACGTACTGCAAATGTAATTTTTAATGTTTGGTGTTTCATTAGTAACAAGAAGGTAAACATACCGTTGGTAAAATGTGTGTATATTTCTGTTGGGACAACGTTGGGCTATCAACATTTTCTGTAAAATTACGGAACAAACTTGTTTTGTATGGAAACAATGCCAATTTCTTGAATTTATATAATATTAAGGTACTTCATGACCTGAGATATTTCTCTTTCAATTATGATAGGTTGCATATATATTTTGTCAATGATGGGAACACAAGAGTTGGTAGTTGGTACTAATTGTTAAGTTGGATCAACATTGTGTAGCCTACAATACACCAAAAATAGTAATCACAATATTTCTAATGAATTATTGTTGATCACAATTTTGTATTTTTATTTATAAGCTATATTTTTTAACACAGAACCCATATTTTAATTTTAAATTGACTTCGTTGGCAATGTATTGGTTACTTACTGGAAAATATATTGTTCGCATTTGGTGTGTAAATATTTGTTTGGCCAATTTGGTGTAACCAACATTATGCCAACAAAGAAAATTTCCATATTTCTGACGACATGATGCTATATATTTGTATAATTGTTTGAAAGCAATGTTTTTAACACACAAACAATGTCTTATTCAAACTGACCTCATTGTTTATGTGTTGGGTACTTGTCGAAATAACGTCGGCATTTGGTTTGTACCATATACCTTTTTTGGGACATGATTCAAACAGCATACTTTTAAATGAAAAAAATATATAATTTTCACATCATACAAATAAATACCTAATGTAAATTTTCATTAAACTGTGTTTTGTTACTTGTGTGTTGAGACAATGTTGTGAACATAACAGTTGGTGATTGGTTACTTTTGTTACGTTGGGACAACATTGCATTGTAGACATAATTCCACCATAAGATATTATTATTTTCTAAATAAATATTTACACAATATTTATTTTATTTGCTTAATGGTTTGCGATTATTTTATCACGGAGATTATTTACAAATAAGCAGGCTGTCGTTGGTTGTGTATTGGTTATTAGTTGGAAAACATATTCTTGTAGCCGCTAGGTTTCAAATGCAATTTCAAAGTAGTAAAATCTGACTTAAGTGCACGGAATAATATAACATATTATAACGAACTGCAGTATAATTGTATCTACGTATTAATTCCCCTCTAACAAAAAGTCAGAGCAGTCTACTGGATAACAACTCGAGATGATAATCTAAAGGGCGCGAGTTTGAATACGGCTCTCAGGTCGCATCACGAAGTGAAACGTGATGAATAATAATATAAATAACATGTTTATAATGTTTTGTTTATGGGCAAAATTTATTTGAAACACTTGCAAGCAACGTAGGCTGAACGTTGTTTATAGGTTGGCAATATGTATGAAATAACATCTTGTCAAAACATTACCAACTGTGGGTAAATTACAGTGTGAATACTTTTCTGAGGGGGAAAAAAAAGACACTTCACTTAAAATTTGGTACACAATCAAAAAATGATTTTGGACCACCATTGCATTTCAGTTGGCAACCAACATAAAAAAGTCATGTTGGGCCAACGTTACCCCGAGTGACATTTCAGCGTTGGGCAAACGTTGACCCAACCAAATTTTGCTACTGGAGTACCAGTGTTTAAGTGTACATTTTATTTTACGTACTGTATTTATAACGATAATAAGGTGTCCAAGGTTCAATAGAGACACAAAAGATAAAATCATATAGTTTTAACTGTGATATATTGTTAAATTATAATATAGAAAAAATATTTGATAAAGTACAGGAACCAAACTTGCTTTCACTGTTGTCCTGTTGTATTTCACAGTTTTATTAGTCTACAAAAGATGTCGCCCCCCCCCCTCCGGTGACCCCTGTAATTCGTCGCCCAGAGCAGCTTGTCCCCCGCTTACCCTTTATCCACCCATAGATCCGTCGCTGGTGACAGCTAAACAATTTTGTATTTAACACCAAACATTTCGCAGGGGTAATACCAACAAAACACTCTGTGAATTTCTCAGTGTATATTCCTTTTAATAACATATAACTCAATATTTTTTTACGCTCCTTAAAATTTCCACGCATTCACGAAAAATGCCATGGTAATATACAGTTGATTAGCCAAAAAACGCTACAGAACTGAGATTCGTGTATAAAAAAATACATAATCTCTTCTTGTTCCCTACAGTTTTGGGTTCCCGGATCGAACATGTCCGGAAATGCGTGGTTTACTAACTACGAGGCGTCGAATTGTTGCAGCGCTTCGGGAGTAGGACTTGTGGTTAGCTACAAATTAAATCAGTAGGACGACTCCACCAACCCAGCAAGAGAACGAGGGGTCGTCGAGTACGAAATGGGTTCTAATTTACGACCTCCACAAAGCGTGCATCGGCGGTGCAGAGAGCGACTGCAACACAACACAGCTCCGGCGGGAACTTTGACGGAATTGTGCAGCACCACCGTGAAACCACGTATACAATTCGGTAGGAGTGCCCATGACGGTGGAGGGGGG
>NQII01005265.1:23712-37614 GCA_002778355.1 Clitarchus hookeri | reverse complement strand
TAGATTCAACAAATATTTGGACTCTCATTCGGGAAGACCTGGTTCGAATCCCGGTCCGACCATCCTGATGCTGATTTTCCACTTTTTCCAGAAATCTCTCCAGGTGAATGCTGATATCTTTCCTCACTAGAGACCATAACAGATTCCCTTCCTGTTTATAGGGGTCGCGGTGGCTGAGCGGTTAGACTGCTCGCCTTCCACCGAGGCGAAGCGGGTTTAATCCCCGTCCGGGTCACACCCAGATTTTCGCAAGTTGGAACCGTGCCGGATGATGACACTGGTCGGCGGGTTTCCTCAGGGATCTCCTTTTTCCCCCGCCCTTGCATTCCTGAGAGCTGCTCCATTCTCAGCTCATATAATACTCATCTGCTCCCGAGACCTCGTTGGTAACAGCCACCCAAATCTCTCAACTGAACTTCCAGTTCGTGTTTCTCTTAGCAACTTGCTCCAGTGACCTCGCTGTCAACGAGATGCCACGCCCTACTTAACTACAAACTGGAAGGCAGTGTTTCGTCAACTTGCAACGGATTCCGCCTGTCCAGCTTAGGAATCTGACATAAATGTAGCACACCCGGACGATGGCGGAACGCATCGTGAAGATTTGCTGGTGTTCGACGACCTGGAACGTAGTGACAAATGACCACTCGCATCACCGCTAGCCAGTGGCGTAGTCTGAACATTCTCAAGGGTGTCGTTACACTGACTAAAACGAATGGAGGGAGGTTAGACCAGAGTAAAGGGCACCGGAAAACGAGTTATCAGGACAAATACAGAGAGAAAAATTACTTCACAATATAACAAAATACATCATATTTAAAGACACTGCATTTAAATCGCGGTTAAAGAGTTTTTAATAGTTTTAATACAAATTGTAGACATCCTAAGGGTCAAAGGGAGTGGAGATATAACCAAGAATATAGCTTCTTGTTGACGCCCCCCCCCCCCNNNCCACCACTGCTAGCAGGCTCAGCGTTGCCACAGAATACTAAAAAAAAAAACAGAGGCAAAACAACCGCTTATCCAGCGAACTCCAACCACACACGCCAGAAAAACGGCGTTACAAGCCGGCAACGCCTTGAAACGCCGTTCGCCAACCAGCGCATCGCAATCATATCGCTAACCGGCAGCCCAGCCAATAAGAAACCCTATCGTAGAATGCAGTAACCAATCAGACACCAGCCAATCAGAGAACGGTCACGCCCACAAGAAGGGATCCGCCAAGCAGTTTCATTCGTCTCTGCTGTGATGGTGTCGCATCTACGCGAGCGCCTGTCTTAAGGAACCCCATCCTAAGAGTGCGGTTTGAGGAGAAACTGGGTGGGTTGCCTGCTGACTTCGTGGACGCGGAGTCTTACGTGGGCGTGAGTGCCCCATTGTACTCTTGTACTCGTTGGCGCCGCTGCCCTTGTCGGCGTGCGAGCTGGTGCTATCTGCACTGAATGCGGGCAGGCTCGCTGGCTTTCTCGAAGGCCCCCCCCCCTCCTTCTATCCTGCTGTCTTCGAGAACTTCTGAAGGCGTGCGTGTAGCATGTGACTTCACCTCGGGGCGCTGTCTACACTTCATGAACGTGGAAAACTGTTCGAGAGCAAAACTTGGAACATGTATAAGGGTTTGCTTCTCGTATTTCGGGAGAGAAGCAGACATGAACTTAAGTATAACGGAACACTGTTCTACTGGTAGGGGAGGGGGGAGCAGTTTAATTATGTTATAACAAAAATATATTATCATTCCCTATGGGCCTTCTTTTAAAACTTTCACGTAATTTCATAGATACATATTTTTTAACCGAGGAGTATATTCTTGTAAATATTTTTGGGTTTTTAACAATCATTCTGAGTTTCTTTTAGGTCACCACGTTTGGTCTTTTATTATGCATTTGGATATTAATGGGGCATTAAAAGAAAAGGATCAACATATCTTGGACCACAAATATACATAGGAATCTAAAACTGTTGACAATTGGTTTTGAGAACCCAACCAATTGCAATTCTACCGCCTCCCGGTGGGGGAGGGAGGAGGGGGTCCTCTGCTTTATGGAACAAGGGTTAAACTGGAGGAATTAGAGACGAACTTACCTGCCGCCACACTGTGTGCTGGTGTACTCTAGGGCGTTCGAGGGGCGATGCTCGCTCGTCCGTGCGCGAGGTGTCAGTCCATCAGTCAGCAACTCGCTCGGGTGGTGACGGAGGGACTCGAACTCACACGAACCCAGCTCACTAGGATACCCCACCCCCTTCATCGTACGTGATGTGTCGATTTGCATGCGTCCGAAAACGGAGACGGTTTACCGCGCTGCGCTCCCGGCCCAGTCAGCTCCCTGGCATTAATTACTTCGCGCGGCCGCCGACCGTCGTGTTATGCTAATGCGGGCTGTTTGCGCCGGCCACCGCGAACTCCCCCTTCCCCTCCCTCCATGGTCAAGTCCTGCCCCCTCTTAACCCCGTCCAACCGGGCTCACGTCGCCCGTTTCGCATTCCAATTCCACCATCGCGACGACCCCCATCACAACCATCCCCCGGACATCACCGCCCGCAATCGATACCTCGTACACGCGCGGCGACGACTTGTCGAGGTTTGGCTTCGAATTAACCGTCGCCGGCCCGCGCGCGGTTTTGTAATTCCGCTGCACCTGTTAGCTGCCATTAGCGCCGGTGGAGGGGAACCTGGAGTGGATCTGCGGGGAGGGCCGAGGGCTGCCGCGCCCACTTCTGAATTTAAAACGGGCTTTAAAACGGCCAGTCCCTCGCTTATACGCCCGTTCGCTCCTATGTTGGGGATTTAGCGAAAAACTCCCTCACGACGCACCAAGTAACCGTTAGGAAAGATCTCGGAAATGCGAATTAGCCGAGGTACGTTAACTGTTGTAAGCCAATTTCGTGGCACACTCTTGAATAAAAAAAAAAAACCAAGAAAATTTTATTTGAGTAAATGAAAATGTTAAAGAAACATTTACGTGATATTGTAAAGCTCGCAAGGCTGTTCACAGTAAGCTGAGCGCTTTTTAAAGGGCTGTTTAAGCTCTACTCGTATGCGCGTTGTGTATTATTTCACCAATAACACTATGGGCCTGATCACTTGTTCATGCGTCGGTCCACTGAAACTGTGAAATTATTATAAAAGTAAATATTTACAAATTGGCTGTTTCTTGCGTGTATATGTATGTAAAAATAGAAATTATAAGAAATAATTACAGTACTGAAAAATGTTAACGCAACACTTTGAATTCGGCGTTCAGAGATGGAACTACTTTTCCTCCGCCGTTACCAGTTTCACTGGGCGCATGCTGGTCGATGCGCTCATTGAAATGTTATACGTGTAAGGAGCAGTGACGTTTTTCAAAGACTGGTTTAAAAAGTGCTCAATTGCATGTGAGTTCCCTATATCCGTCTCTCGCGTGCACACGTAGCGCGATACATCTTCGCAGAGGCTGTTCACGCTAAAAAGAGCACTTTTGCGGATCAAGTTCCTTTTTTCCTTTCAGCCCTTTTTTATCCTTTTACTTCCTTTTTAAATGAATATTGCCATGTAAGTAATACATACAGTATGTGTGTATATTCCACCGCACTCGGAACTTAACGTCTTAGGCTAAAATAAAATAATTTAATTAATTGACTATTATTCCCATTGAGCGGGCTTTCAAAAGTGCTCATTTTACCGTGAATAGCATATAGCATATCTGCACTAAACATCTGCTTTAAAAAATATATATATTTATTTAACAATTTTTTTTTCTCTGTACTATCTCCGTAATTTGAAAACATAATTTAAAACTATTATTGTTCCATTAGTTAATTTTTTTTTAACTGATTACCGAAGAAACGTTTGCAAACGGCTTTACGGCTATTGCAAAAGTCTCGCGCTATGCAGAAGGCAATTTCAGTTGTGTACAGAAACTGTTTTTTTTGTTCATTTGGCTGGCAGTTAAAACAAATTGTTGAGCATGTGGGAACGTCGTAGGAATATCTAGTATATTTTTATTATTTGCATTTTTTTTTCACCGAGCAAAAAAATGACGCACGTCAGTAATGTAGTTCAAATGCCTTCTTCTCCTTTGTGAGCGTTTAGAAAATTACCGCCTTCACCCCAACTTTTACCGAATGGCTGGTATGTTAGTAACCAATCCGTTATGCAGTTTCAGTTGAATCAGTTCCGTAGTGGTATTAACTGACGATTCACGTTATATCGCAGTCACTGAAAAGCTTACCAGCTAACAAGATGAATAACCGCGGGCATTACGACTCACCAGATTGCACTGACTGGGACAACGAATAAAAAAGAATCTGATTGTTATTTTCAGAGAACTTGACTGCATTCAAGCGCTAAGTCATGAGAGTGCAGTTTCGTTCAGTTTGGGTCTTCATTTGAATTAAAATATAAAATTTTTAAGGTGGAGAGTTAGGCGACATCTTGCATTTATATAGATTTTGAGATAATTATGAAAAATGTGTGTGTGTAAGGGGGTAGAACATTATTCAAATATGTTGTTAGAAAACGCCAGACGGTCGTATCCGAGTTTGTGAGGGATGAAGTTCTAAATAAAAATTAACTTCATTAATTTTACTTATAATTTATTCACACAGTTATTATTTCAGGCATTAAAATATCTATCTCCACTATTTCTCTTGCTATTTTCAGTGAGCGTAAAATGTTATGTCTATCTCAATTTTAATAGAAATATTTATCACTGGCTACATATTGGTAACAGTCAATTAACACTCACTATTTTCACATATTCAATCTGTCTATTGCCAGCATTCCAAATGTCAAGTCGTTCACGCATCCAGTTCAGTAGTCCCGACCGCCAGACTCACTCTTCACTGTGCCGATGCTCGCAGTCCGCAGACTTCACTCTCGCTGGTCACTCTCGCCGCCACTACTTTGCTGGCTCGACACTTCGCTGTCTTCTCACACCTGGCTTTTAAGGTCGTACAAGCCTCCAAACTTTTAGACTGTTAGCTCGGAGGCCCGTCTTGGCTTAAGTAGTCACGCCGGCCCACTATAGAAGGTTCCCCGCACCCTGAGTCCCACTTAGAGAGCCTAGGGCAATGCCCAGAACATTCTTTCAACGATAACCCCAGAAATTCAATCCTCCGAGGACGGGTGCGCACGAGTCCCGATAGGCTTATCTGGCACACGTGGCGGCTCGCTTTTGTAAATCGCCGCACGCGCCTCATGTTGTTGACTTGAGAGGTTTGATCAGTTCTTAACGACGAGGTCTTGAGAGCCAATGAGATTAAAATGAGGTGAGAATGGAACAGTGCTGGAATGAAATGGCGGGAGAAACGGGAGATCCTAGAGAAAACGCACCGACCAGCGGCATCGCCCGACACGATTCCAACTTCCGAAAATCTGGAGTGACCCAGACGGGGATTGAACCCGGTTCGTCTTGTTGGGAGGTGAGCAGTCTAACCGCTCAGTCACCGCGGCCTCTGACTCCTAGTGTTACCTCTCTGCCCTTGGAATGCTGTTTCGTTATCTCGAGCGGTACGGGGCAGGGGAAGCAATGCAGACCGGCAAAAGCTACAGTATTTTAGAAACAATTTATTATTTGTCTTTTTAAACTACTATCGCTTTAGTTGTGATTCTCAGGAAATAATAAATTATTAATTGTATTAAATCCACATAGTAAACAAATAAAGCTACTTTAGTGATGTTACAGTTTTCAATAAATTTATTCATGTAATATGAGTTGTCTGTGAAGAAATTCTGAAGTTTTTTCACGGTAAACTGAACAATTTTGAAAGTCCTAGATCTACTTGTATGCACAGTGTGTATTCTTCCTCCATATGTAAAATAAACATTTCCATGGGCCTGATCACTTTATTCGTGCGTCTGTCAAGTGAAACTATAGAATTATTAGAAGAGTAAATATTTTACGATTGTAATTCTAACAGTTATATTCACTAAGAAAAAACAGAACACGAAATAATTAATTTCAGTGTTCATGAGTGTTTACCGGACAATTTTAATTCAACGCAGGTAGAGACAGTGAAATTTCTCGAAGGTTGATTAAAATAGTTCTCAATCAACCGTGGATAGTGTATAATAATAAATGATTAATATATTTCCCAACTCGAAAACTGGTAACACCACAATTATTTCTGTATTTCCTCCTTAAGCGTCCCCCGGTGCCCATACAAGTCACCCTCCTCTTCCCCCACGCCGGTTAGGGTTACATTAACAGCGTATACATGGCAGACGTTGCCGCTGAGAGTGAGCTTTCTCGGATTACTCCAGCATGCCTCACTTCTGCATTCCATCGATTTTTACATTATTTCAAGACCATAGTATATAAGTACACAGAGACGAAATGGGGCGTAGCGGTTTCTTTCACATGGGTGGACTCGCCCTCTCATTTGGCTGCGCGAGGCTCTGATAATGGACTTTGCGTCCCATTGGCTGCTGCTTGGGCTAGGCTGCCGGCTGGCGCGTGTAGGTCACGAGGCCGCTGATTGGCGAACTGAAATCCAACATGTCGCATGTTAGTGTTGGTGTGTGCGGCTGGAGCTCGCGATATTGGCGGCTGATCTACCTCTGTACTCTCAAGTATTCTGCGTCCAAGTTATGTGCTTTTAGAGGCAACTGTCTCCTTCAAGTTCCGAAAGAAGAGCGACTTTTATTCGGGGGAATGTAGGCCTAGGTACAATATACCTCAGTGTGCGATTACAAGTCGTCATTTATTTACCACTTTAGGCCAACGTATTCGGGCGGCTTCGACCGAATAACATACATTGTAAAAAAGTTTTGTAATTTTTAGTACGAAATTGTTTGTAACTTTACAAATGTTTGTAACAGTACGAAAATTTATCTTGTAAAATTACTCGTTTGTAAAACTACAAGAGCCGTGTTTTGTAATAGACCTCAAGAAATGTCTGTACTATACTGACGCGTTTCCACGAGCTCAAGCAAAATGGCGGACACTCAACAACGTAACGCCATATATTGCTGTTTCTGCAATAACTAAGTGTTATATAAAGTGTAGTCGCTTGCAAAAAGAAGTGTATTGTAGGTCTGAAAAACGTAGAACACTTAAAAACAATTCAAATAATCATAATTAAACGACTCCATTTCTAAAAACACGTGACGCAGTTACCCATTAACAGGGCCCCCTGTTTCTCGCGAAAATATTTCAGGACTACTTGTACCCTTTAACACTATAGCTCATATCCACTATCGTAATTGGACTATTTTAACTGTCATCCATTACAGGTGTCTGTCCGCGAATCACGGACACTCAGTGTTGGAGTTACCTAGTTCTGATTGGTCCAGTCAGGCAAGGCACTGTCTCCCAACAAAGACACGTGGCCAATAGCCAAAGGAAAACAGCACGTATGTTATAGGTAGGGCCAGTGACTTTTCGCGTAAAAATCGAAGCACACAGTACACTGCAATACTATATACACACCTCAGCTGTTGTTATACCTCCATTAGCTGCTGGCGCCGTGCCTGTCTTTGACCAAGCCACTCAGGACTAAGTAACTCCGACACTGAACCTTCGTGATTCGTGCGCAAACGGTAACACGGGCCAGAAAATGTTTTAGCCAATCATATAAGCTGGACGACCTTACAGTGCCTTGGACTGTATCTTGTCTCGAAATTTTTTCGCGAAATATCACTGCCCCTAGTTATAGGACATTGGGTTCTAGCCTTCCCGTCAATCTTTTCGCGAAAAACAGGTCATTCTAATTAACTGTGTGTTTCGTTTCTACTCAGAACTGTTCAAATAAAATACATGCGTTCTTTTTAACGGAATAATTTACAAATATTTTGTAGGTTTTTACTGCAGTATCTAGTGAAAAATTAAATAAATACGTTTTTCGTATGTTAAATTGGTCTTGTAGTTACTGGCGTGGGCCAATGACGCACGGGACGACGGTTATTGTCCCCGTGCTGGCCAGGTGTAGTTTTTTTTCTTTTGTAAATAATATTTTGAAATAGTTTTTTTCCCCCTCATTCTTTGTTATTAATTCGTCACATTTGTTTTCTAGAAGAAATATATATTTTGCCAATTTAACAAGAAAACTGTTTGTAGTTCTACAAAGCATTTTCTTGGAATGTGGGTTTCCAAGGATTTTTCTTGTAAAAGTACAAAAAAAAAAGTAGACTGCGTACACGTCCGTCTTCTTGAACTGTAGTTGTGCTATTGAAAACGGGCTGTGAAGTGTCACGAAGGCTTGTTACGTAAGTTTCGCGGCTCCGCTCTCCGTAACACGCTTTATTGTCACAGCCACGGCGTGGTCTTGCAGGTCGCGTGACGGGGCAGGCACGGGCACGCGTGCCACAGCTCAGACGTCTGGCCCGACCTCCTGTGCGAGAGGTCGCGGCCGACCAACCAGGAACGTGCCTCCAGGCGAGGTCACGGGCCGTCCGGGGGTGGGGGAGCCGCCTTATCGGCGAGACGTGCCGCGTCGACTGACTCTCCCCCTAGTGACGTCTCCGGGTGTCCCTTTGTTGCGTCGGCGACGGAGCGTACCTACCCTCGCAAACCCCCTCGCTCCTTCTCGAGACATGCGGTGGCAGGGGCCACGGTGGCTGAGTGGCTAGACCGATCGCCTCCCACCACGGCGAACCGGGTTCAATCCCCGGCTGGGTCACCACCGGGCTTTCGCAAGTGGGAATCGCGCCGGACTATACCGCTGTCCGGCGGGGTTTTCTCGGGGATCTTCCGTTTCCCCCGCTCTGGCATTCCGGTGCTACTCCATTCAAATCTCGTTTCACCCTCATCGGCTCTCAGGATCTCGTTGCTAAGAGCCGCCCAAATGTCTTAAATCAACTCAACTTCTCCTTCCAGTGGATGGTGGGCCATGTTTAACAGGTTGAAAACCCCACCGTTGCCCTAATAGTCAAAAGCCTCACATAGACTTGCACGATTGGCAGACATATTTTTTTAGTAAAAAAAAGAAAATAAAAGGGAAATGTCGACATTCCACATGAGTGCAATTTAAGAGTTAGTAGCCCAGTCATATTTTCTGTAAATCAGTTGTGCGCATGTTTTACGCGTATCTCAGCAAATGAATGTCCTGAAAAGACGACTTTTTGCCAGAAAAGATTTCAAAAAGAACCTAATCCAATACAGTTTCGTTTTTATATTATCATGTTTATTCTAAGACAAAAATTGGTGGAAATGGTCTAAAATCATGTATTTAGAGTTTTCCTGCGCCGTTTTATTAGTAGACTGAAGAAAACTATAGATATATAGTCGTTGTTTAATCTATTGGCTTTCATCGCGTGTAATAAAATCCCACTGCTACATATTTTATCTGCAGAGGAAAGCCTTACAGCGGAAGCACTGCACGCAGGTTCAGCACCTTGCGCGTAGGGGCGACGCACCGCTGGTCGCGCGTGTTACTTTCGCCCGTATGGCTGAGCCTCGAAAGTGGGGGGAAAAAAAATCTCGGGGCCATGTACTATAAAGAGTCATGGGATAAGAATGATAAAAACCAAATGACATGTAAGAAATGTTAAATCTGTTTAAATTTTAAACCCTTATTTAACATCTTGATTTCAAAAGTACTGGATAAATTAAAAAAGCCAGAATGAAATTTTAAAATATAACATTTTCCCCAGGGGTTAACTGATATTTTGAGACCCTTTTACAACCCCCCCCCCCCAGAAAAAATTACCTTAAGTTCAGATGTACGATTTTTTTAAGCGGATGCCCTTACCACTCCAGTCCGCTTATAATTCCGCCTCTCCCCGCAGCCCTCAGAGTTAGTGTTGCCAACTAGTTTTAACGCGGAGGCCGTCCAAAACTGTACTACATTTAAGGGTATTTGTATCGCAATTCCCTATGTCCGAAACATTTTACATTGAACGCCTCAGACAATAAGGTAATCGTATGAACGTGCCATACTTTTAACTTTAAAGTTTGAAAAATCACGTTTTAAATATGACCACGACACGAATTTCCGAACAGTCGACTTGAGAATGAATTGTAAGTCTCTTTCGTTATTGGTAGGGCGACCTGTTTTTCGCGAGTAGATGCGACTGGAAAACACATTAGTCCGGCAACAATTTCCTGGTTCGATGATTTGAACTCCCACGCGTCTGAGCTGCGTGCCAGGCAATCACGGAAGTTCAGTGCCTGAGTAGCTTAATTGCGATAGGCCCAGGCAAATAGAGAATGTATCCTCACATGGACACCTAGCCAATAGCCAAACGATACCTTATTTAGTGCACGTAGAACGTTGATGTCTGTCCCGCAAACAATTTTTTTTTCTTTTTTTTTTTTTTGCTATAAACTGGATGCCGTACTTAGCAGTATCTTGACTTTAGAGCTGACATAAACACATACATGAGCGGGAAGGGTATGAATAAGTAATTTAGTGCAGGCCTATACGTCCAGTTTGAGCATTACCTGGCAACCTTGAGAACGAAACAATCCAAGATATTCCATTCCGGTTTGCTTTCCTTTCCAATTATATAGTACAAGTTTTCAGTGTCGTCACTCGTCAGTATGTTTGTATTATTGACTACGTAATTTCCCTTCTGTTGGTATATTTAACGTAAAACAAGCAATGTATTTTGAAAACTTTTCGGCGGCTTAATTATATTATTGGCTTGCCCACGGTAAAATTAGCAATTTTTTGGAAGCCCTGCTTAAATAGCTTCTTGTATGCAAGTTTTTTACTCGTCCGCCGTATGTAAAATCAACATTGCCATGAACTTTAAAAAAATAGCAAAAAGTAAATATAAATTAATGATGACGTTAAAAACTATGAACGTATTTTCTTTCCATTTTTATGTTCTGCTCATTTAATTTCTTGCGGCACTTCATACAGATCTCCAATGCAGTTTCAGACTCGGAATAAGAATAGCCTGCTTCACTGGTCGGGTCTCCCAAAGGACTAAAAACGAAAGGACGCTCGTTCCGGGTGTTACGCCGGCCTATGTCAAGCTCAGTGACCGGTGGAGGGGATTTCTGCAACTGTCTTCATTCGCAAGGATCGACGACCAAATGGTGGCGTTGCAATCCCGCTCGTTTCCAGGTGTAATGTTTGACGGTGTGATCAGGCAAGCCGTTCAGCTAAGGCCTGATCACATCATACTAGTGAGACTCTGGGATCAGGCGCTGTGTCTGATTGTCCACCCTGTACTGCGAAAGATTCCTTCTGGGCGAGGCTGTCGGCTGGCGAGTGAGTTACTGGCCGCTGATTGGCGAAGGGCGTTTTTACATGTCCCTGGAAACTAACGCCATTCTGCTGTTCGCGGTAAATGCTGCTGTTTCACCTCTGTAAGATTACATATTCTGTGACAAAATACTCATAAACCCGTGATATATCCGCCGTGGACCTGTCGTCAGCATAAATTACGAGAATCTTCTCTTTGTAAAAACCACAACACGGATTTGTTAATAAATTTTATTTCCACGTCGTTTATCTTAGCAGATCACAGCAGTGTTTTATCACATTCAGCGTATCCTTCTTCGCTTTCTTAAAAATAAGTTTTATTAAAGTTGGTTTCAATACTTCAAATTGCGTTGTGAAAAAAAATGTGCTGCAACGGAATCCTCCGTTAAAAATTGCATTATTGATAACTGGTGTTTTCAATGTTAAATTAAAAAAAAACTGTTACCTTAAGGCTTAGCTTCACCACTTGAAAAGAAAGTCTTCGTTTTTGCGTCATTATTTTGGTTTCATAGTAATTAACTGACAATGTACAATCATAGAAAATTTGTAATTTTATGAGGTGTTTAATATTTTTGTGCTTAATTTTAACTGTATGCAATATACTTCTTGTAGATGTCAGGAACGTATTGTTACAAGATTCCAGAGAGGCGTATCCGAGTTAATGGGGGATGGACGTCTTAATAAAATTGAAAGAACTAAATAATCATTTATTTATTCAAATCACTATTTTTTAAAGCATGAATCTATCTCCACTATTACATTTTATCTCTCAATGAGAATAGTTGGTATTTAATGTCTATCTGAGCTATAATTGAAGTATTTCACAATGTTTCTGTTTGGTTATAGTCAATTAACTCACTCTCATCATTAATACATGTTCAGTCTGTCTGTTGCCATCATTTTCAAGGTCTTTCACTCACGCATCCAGTTCAATAGCCCCGTCTGCCAACCGCACTCTTCACTGCACCGACGCTCACAGTCGCCTATTTCCCTCCCGCTTGTCCCTTCTATCGCCACTCATTTCTCTTCCCGCTCGTCTATCGCTCAAGACCGCACAGTTGTCCAAACTCCCAACGCTCATAAAAATCCAGTTCGGAGTTCCGTCGTACTTGTATATCAGTCGTCCTGACCACCTGGAAGGTTCAACACAACCCCGAATCACGCTGGGAGAAGTTTGGGCAATAAACTGCCATAAAATTCTTTTGATAAACGCAGAAGTCCAATATACTGAAGATCAGGAGCGCGCGAGCTGCAAAAGGTTTATCATGGCGCCATGTGGAAACAGTGTGCGACGGCATGTCTATATAGCTTTAAACCCTGATTGGATTATCACTCGCCTGTCATTCAAATTTTCCTTTATGACTAGCTGCCCGATATCATATCACTACTCTGTCCTCCACACATTCTTCGCTCTCTCGGGCGAAGTAAAGCACTGACAAGTTACAATGTTTATATTTTATTAATAAATGTTTCCCTTTTAGCAAACAGGAAATAAAACACAGTGAAAATAAGATACCAGTATGTTAAACAACTTGTAAATTGTAAATTTTCTATAACAAAACATTTCCAATAATACCTCTGAAACTGATATTATGACACAAAAATTAATAATTTATGCATATTTGATAAAGCCGAGCCTTAAATTAGCTTACTTGGTATTCACATATATTCCGAGCACTCTTAACGTATTATCTCATATTCATATATTTTCTTAAGGTATTTAAGTTAAAATATCCCGTTATACCCGCAGTAAGAATTTCCGTTTCCATCTAATAATTAATTTTTCGAGACATTTGTAAAATATTTATCTAAAAACTTTTTATAAAAATTTCTAAGATTTCTTTGCTTTTTATTTAGTGAGTGTAATGCTGCAGGGAAAATGGATGTACATACGATATCAGTAGTTAGGAAATGTAGGTTCACTGGAAGTAGCAGGGAGCCGAACAAGTCAACGAGTAGCCGTCATTTTGGAATATTCCTTTTTTTCATAAAAAAACAACGCAAAATCCCTAAAAAATTTTATGAAATTTCCCGAATTTCCCTCAAAACCAGCAAAATTTCCCCCAAGATGCTCGCTTAGCATTGTGCGGCTGACATTTGCACAATGCGGCTGGAGTTGGGCAAACCCACCAGCCGCATTGTGTAAACATTCACACATGCTAATCATGCCTATGCTAATTACGCCTATACCAATCACGCCAATGCGAATCACGCCACCAGCCTGTCACTATCTGCCATCTTGTCTCCATATCCAACTTTGGCTCCTAGTGTACACCACATGTGGCCGCCATCTTGCCTTCGTCGTCGCCTGCTAGCATACAACACTGCCATCTTGGATTCCCCAGCCACGATACTTCTATACGTGACCAACAGAGTGCCGCACACCTGTGTTTCCCCCACTGCCCACCGTAGGCGTCGTCGTCCCCCTGTCGTCTGCCACGAGCGCTACCATCGCCCCCTGCCATCTCAGATTCCCCATCCGTCTGCTAGATGGCACCACCATCGTCCGCCATCGCTGTTTCCGATAACGGTCGCGAGGAGCGCCGGTATCGACGATTAAGGTCGAATTCCGATGCGTAGCGGGCTGGACTCTCGCCATTACACGCATTATTCCGTGCAAATAGCTCAAAAATAATGCTATAGGCAGGCGGTCTTGATCTAACTGCCCTCGTGTCGCCAGTCGGGTGACTTGACCACTAGACTACCGAAGCATGTGGGTAAGTGGTTACATGACACCGACGTGCGGAAGCCTCCCCCCCCCCCCCCCCCCCC
>NQII01005265.1:0-21383 GCA_002778355.1 Clitarchus hookeri | reverse complement strand
CAAGAGTTTAGGTCAGCGGTGTGGGCGCAGGGAAAGAAGAGGATGCTTGCGGTTGACGCGGCCTGCTGCGAGATAGAGGGCTTCCCCAAAGTGGTGGGAGTTTTGTGGAGGACAAGGGGAAAGAGGCGAGTAGCGGTGGTCATCTGATAGCTGACCACACAGGAGACAGCTGGAACGAGGGAGGGTGAGGAATGGCCCCTCCAGGATCAAATCTCCGTCGTAATCCGCGGGTCTGTCCCCATGACATACGCCCTTGAGCTGGGCTGCGAGGAAAAAAAAAAAAAGAGACTAAGGTTAAAAAAAATCCCTTCACTTTTTCTTTTCTCCTGGTTTCGGGCGAAATGAGAAAAAGAGGACCCGCCCTCCCACGCAATACATTCGATTTCTTCTTTATCCCTCGCGCTCAACCGCCGATCTCCTGCCATGATTGCCGCGGATTGAGGTTCTAGCCCCCCTTCATCTACAGTTATCTTGTGGGAAAATTCCTACTGCTACATTGGTTCTGTTTACCGCATATACTTATGGATAAATAAAAATTCAAAGCAAAGTGCTTCTTTAAATATATATTACATGGAATAGTATGGTCCACTTTTATTTTTAACACTTGCGATAAGTTTCTTAGAATATTGTAGTGCATACAGTAATATAGTGCATACAGTTATATCTCAAGGACAGCACATAGTGTTCTAACAATTAATAAAATTAGAATAATTTAGTTTATAAGGTAGTTTTTAATAATCAGTAAGATCGTTGAAAACAGGCTGGCACTACTTAAACTTTATTAGGAAGCCACATATTCTGTAATATATGAGAAATTATTAATTCTTTGCAACCTAAATTTTTATGAAAAAATATTTTGTCAAGCGATCTGATGATGCAATAACTACATATTTTACAGTACGCTAGGAAAAAAGTTTAAGAATCTGTTCTGCTTATATGCAATTACGGCAGAACTATGAACCCATACTACAAATTTTGCGAATGAATTTTGGAATATTCGCATTAGCTCAAAGGCGTATATTTTGCTCACAAAGGACGCCGTCACGTTCCAGAAATGTTTTATTTATAAGTGCCGTATTATATTGAAGCGGTAACTTCGCCAGTATAAATAAAGTCGAAATAAATAAATAAATAAATTTTGTTAAGTAACACACATTTCATAATTTAGGTGATAGCTAAATCGACATAAATACTTTTTAAAATATAAATATATAATTTTTTAAATATATAAATTTTAACTAAGGGAGCATGGTACTGGAATTATTAAAGTTCGTTAATGCCAAATATGCACATATTTATGTAACATAGTAATTCTACACAACTAAAGAGTACTGCAGTTTGTCGTTATATGGTATGGAATACCAAAAACACGAAACGTAATCAGATATGTTATAATAAAGCATTTTGTAAGATGTTGGGTTTCGTGAAGAGGAAATAGCCACGCACGAAAGGCGGGGGCTCAATTTCTTCCAATGGCTTAATACTTTCTCTTCATTGACAATAAATCTTTGTGTCTTATAAATTAAAATGTAATTATTTTAAATCGGAAAATGGTTTTGTAGTAAAGGAAATACAATAAAATTTTTAACACAAGTGTAAACATCAATTTATTACAAAAAACGTTTTGCCGCAACAAAAACACTACCTAATTGTTCACAGTAGAGTAAGGAGATAACATTGTTACAAAAGTACTTCAGACAACATTAATATTAATAGATAAACAGTATATTACATTAACAGCAACATTAGTTACTGATGGTTCATAGATATCAGAAAATTACTGTACTGGTAAAATTTATTCTGTTGGCACATCATTATAGTCTATAAACGGTCTCTTCGCACAGTCTAAACTTTGTAAAATCACCCCATGTATTACGTGTTTGGTTGTTTCCTAAATATGACATGTTTCACAAACGTTCTATATTTATGTTAACATAAAAATACCTTATTTTTGGTTCAAGTTAACTTTTTCTAATGTTTTATAAATTAAGTATTATATTTCATTTCTTATTGATATTCATTAAAACAGGGAGAAAATAGGTGTGTTGGTAATGCCTATTAAGAAATAGCTCTTACGCAAAATGTTATTACACTGAGTGCGCTATGCTACGGTGAGTTGTCCCTTTATTGCAATTTCCCCGAATTGGTTAAGCTTTATTGAATGAGGCGGAGGTATATCCTGGAAGTACAGCTTAAGCAGAGCTTCAGGAAAGTCGCAAGTAATCGTGAATGGACTATAGACATTAATATGTCTAGCGTAGTCAGCAGTATATGAATCGAATCACTGTTCAGAGAACAAATTTGCCCTTCCTGACAAAAGCGCAAACTAGTCATGCGTAATCGTAGTAAAATACCTTTATTATTTATCATGGGCTTGCAAGAATTTGTGAATCTTGCACTCAAAACTGCATTGACATTTTCTGTAATAGAGAAAAGAAACTAGATCAACCATCCCGAAATACATTCGCACGGCAGGGAACCTACGATCTCCCGAATGCGGAACATGCGTCCTATCGCATGGCGGAAACAAGCTGTGTGTCTGAGGAATACATGAAGTTGAATTAAGTGGAGATAGAACAGCCGTGGCAGAGATAGAACAGCCGTGGAAGGGAATAACTTAGAATAAACATACCTACCACACACGTGTGAAAACTCTCCCCGTCCTGAGAGGGCGACGACTAAGGACTCGCTGTTTTACAGACCGTGTATTCACTCGATAAACAAGGCAAATAACATTTAATTTAAAAACATTTTTCTGCATTAATTGTTTTTTCTGGATTTATTATTTGAAAGACTGATGATGAATTCCTTGAATAAAATACTGATATCTTTTTATACATATTTTTCGTTTTACCTATTTCAGTTTTGTATTGTGGTGCGCGATTAGTAACTAAGTTATTTTATACTCTTCTAAAATACCAATAATTTAGCATCCAGATATGTAGAAGTATTGAACTGTCTTTATTTTGATATGTTCGTGTGGATAATCTCACAAAAACAATACAAGTCTCACCAGCTTTTGAACGAATGGACATGGCTTGTACAAAGTTCCAATTTTACATCAGTTAGGGTTGTGTGACGGAAATCGTTCAACTAATAAAACTACCAGAAAAATTTCCACTGTCTTACATAACAAAAGGCGCTACGCCAAACGGTAAAATAGAATATTAGATCAGTTTCACGACTCGTGTGGCGTCAATGAATGATTTATGAGCACAAGATTCTTCTCAAGGGCACACTCTGTACCTGTGGAAGATAATCACGCAAGTGTTAATCAAAAATGTTGTGTGTAATATTACACCCCTTCGATCCTCGGTCGAGGTACTGGTGCTGGTACTGGCTGCTGCTGGGTGGAAACATCAATCCTGGCCTTCTTCAATGGCGGGGGAGCCGGGTCTGTACACTTCTTTGCATATTCTTTCAGATTGTCTGCCCTTGAATATTCTTTCCCACAGTCCTCGCGGGCAAAAAGTCTTCTTATCCGTGATGGACTTTCGCCCATTATCGTGCCTTCAGGCATCTGCTGTGTTGGCGAATGGGTCATTACAAAACTTCCAGTTGCCAGCTGCATTCTGCTGCACTGTGCCATTGCCGCTCCTCAGATGTCACTCCATGTCATCCTTCCACGCAATCTCCATCCCGCACTTATCGCACACTCGCTCCTCTTCCCTGTGAGGATTATGGATCCAGGTCCCCTCGTGCCTCGATCCGTTGTTGCGTGCAGAAAAATATTTGCTGCAAATACAAAAAAACAATGTAACTCTACCAGCGGTATTTCATTTACCCCAGAGACAGAAGGAGATGCAGGAAGTTGGAAACTTCCCGAAGTTCCCTCGTCGACACGGCCACCCTCCATGCTGGAAACTTCAGCAAAAAAACCTGCAACACACGGTTAGGAATAATATTAGTAATGTGGACGTAGCATTAATGCCAAATATTTTGACGAAGCTGGAAAAAATCTTCAAATAATACACAAATACATATGTCAATAAAGCCTGTGAAACTACTCTGTATCCTAGTATGTTTAAACACCGTGTAGCAAAAGATTTTATAAAAATTTGTCAACAATTTGAAAACATATTTTCTCAGTGGGATTTAATCTTTAAAACAGAAAAATGTAGTTAGATTTGGTTTTTAACTGAACCATGACACAGACAAGATATTTACGAATGTGACTAATAGAGTGTTTTTAAAAAGCGACAAAATTGTTTTCTACTAGACACAACACTACATTTTTTGTTAGCGAGGATAGTTTAAATCCTCACACACAGTTCTGCATGTACACAGCAGAGTTACATACCAGAAGAAGAAAAGGAAGACTGCAGTCACTCTCCTACCAACGATAGGCTACGTTGCTAGTGACTCCCGTGAAACAGACAATTTGACTCTCAAAGGGGACTCTCTGACATCATCACACGGAAGTCCCTCCACTTGGACCGAATTTCACCACCTTATGTAAAAAAAAAGTATAATAAGTACACGCAAAAATATTTGTCACGTGGTCGTAAATACTGACTGCTTGTATTAGTGTGAATATGTTCTGGTTTCCAAACGGATGTGCAGAGTTTAACGCAAGACGACAAATCAGCATCTCTAGGAATTGGCAGGGCCTGTGGCTGCTGACTGCGAAAACCTAAGGAGAAACGCGCGCTAAAAAAACATAACTTTTAATTATCTCATCGGTGCTAGTACTTACTTTCAAAAGAATTTGCAACACGCGAGAACTGACAGTCGGTGCTGACTTTTTGCAATGTATGTTGACAGGCCCAGCGGCAAGGGACTGACGTACTGGCTGCCAATCACTGCACAGAATAAAATAAACTTTGTTAATAACTTTGCTCTGTAACATTCAGTAAGCACACGATACAATTTTATTTTCAAATCGTTTGCATAAGAACATTATTAAATAAATTTATGAGCTATTTGCCAAACAAATAAACAAGAAACTGCAACATTTAATAATTTTAAAGTTAGAGAGTTCTTTAGCAAACAATCGGCAATAAATGTGATGACAAAGTAAGAGCTCATTAGCAAATTAAATTAAAAATAATGCATGAAACCTGATAAAAAATATATTTTAAATAACCTGCCTTAGCGAGCAATTACTTGAAGCAAACCTGGAAGGTGGCCGTTAAACTTTGCAATAACTCTCTAAGCACAAAATGGCTACGAAGCCGGAGGGTACTCTGATATGCAGACGACAAGTGCTGACATCAGAGTGAGAGATTTGGGAATTCACCAGCCTTTATATAGCTTAGCCAAATAGTGGGGAAGAGCTGACTGATTTAAGGAATGTAGTACCTGCAGAGTAGGGATCACCAGAGCAAACTTCCCCTCCCTCCTGGCCAAGCATTTTCACTGGCCAACATCCCCCCCCCCCGCCTTTCAATCTTACTTATTTTGTCAGAAACTATGTGAAATATGAGGTAAAGATGTTTGGCCAGGCATTTATATTGGTTGACTTCGCCTCACACACTACTTATTTTGTCATTTAATACGTAGGGAGGGTAGCAGTAGGAAAATACCAGGTGAATTGGGACTACCAAATAGGTTGACTTCACAGGCAGGGGGCCTCTTCCCCCCTCCCCCCTTTTACAGCAACATGTAACCCTAACTGTTATTTAAATTCAAAAAATTTATTTCCAAAAAATTGCTAATTAATGAAAAATATTAAATATTATAAGGCTACCATGGATTATTAGTTATCATCTCAGTTTTCATACACAAATCATGGCAATGAGTGTCATCACATGTTGTAATTTCAGTTTTAGATAGCATTTATTAACCCCGAGACATTTGCCGGGCAGGTACAGCGAGTAGCAGCAGTGCTAGGCGTCAGACCGCAAGGCCTCGTCGAGCGAGGGGCGACACTGTCACGCACTGTGACTGCGACGTTTCACACCGGCCGCACAGATAACGCAAGCACCGCCCGTCGTCCGGCTGTGACGGCTACACAGTGAGAAAGCCACTTTGCTTGGCAGGACGGGATAGACTGATCTTGTCACCTTCTCAGAACAAAAAGATACTAAATTAATATCACCTGAAAAAATAAACTTAGCCCCTAGTCAAGTATTAGCTTTCTTTGATTTTTTGTACACACACACACACACACACACACACACACACACATATATATATATATATATATATATATATATATATATATACACTGAAGGGCCAAACAAACTGGTACACCTGCCTTATATCGTGAAGGGCCCAGCGAGCACGCAGAAGTGCCACAAGACGACGTGGCATGGACTCGACTAATGTCTGAATGTATGCAAAAGGCATTTCACCCCATGAATCCTCCAGGGCAGTTCAAAAATCCATAGGAGTGCGAAGCGGTGGATATCTCTTCTGAACAGCACGTTGCAAGGCATCCCAGATATGCTCAATAATGGTCATGTCTGGTGATTTAGGTGGCCAATGGAAGTGTCTAAAGTCAGAAGAGTGTTCCTGGAGCCACTCGGTAGCAACTCTCGACGTGTGGGGTGTCGCATTGTCCTGCTGGAATTGTCCACGTCCGTCGGAATGAACAATGGACAAGAATGGGTGCAGGTGATCGGACAGGATGCTTATGTATTTGTCACCAGTCATAGTCGTATCTAGAAGTATCAGGGGTCCCATTTCACGCTAACTGCACGCGCCCCATACCATGACAGAGCCTCCACCAGCTTGAACAGTCCCCTGTTGATATGTAGGGTTCATGGATTCATGAGTATGTCTCCATACCCGTACACGTCCATCCGCCCGACACAATTGGAAACGAGACTCGTCAGACCAGGCAACGTGTTTCCAGTCATCAACAGTCCAATGGCGGCGTTAGCGGGCCAAGGTGAGGCGTAAAGCTTTGTGTCGTGCAGTCAACAACGGTACACGAGTGGACCTTCGGCTCCGAAAGCCCATATTAATGATGGTCCGTTGAATAGTTCGCACGCTGGCACTTGTTGATGCCCTAGAATTGAAATCTGCGCCAATTTGAGAAAGTGTTGCACGTCTGTCACGTTTAATGATTATCATCAGTCGTCGTTCGTCCTGTTCACTCAGGATCTTTTTCCAGCCTCAGCGATGTCGAAGATGAGATGTTTTTCCGGATTCCCGATATTCACGGTACACTCGTGAAATGGTCGTACGCGAAAATCCAAATTTTATCGCTACCTCGGAGATGATATGTCCCATCTCTCGTGCGCCGACTATAACACCACGTTCCAACTCACTTAAATCTTTATAACCTGCCACTGTAGCAGCAGTAACCGATCTAGCAACTTTGCAGACGTTTGTTGTCTTATATAGGTGCTGCCGACCGCATCGCGTTAGTCTGATTGGTTCCATCCCTCTGTTATTTGCATACGCACGCCTATACCAGTTTTTTTGGCTTCCCAGTGTATATCAATTGCTCTATTGCTCGTATCGTCTGCCGTGATATACCCTTATCTATATTTTTAAAATATGTAAGTTGCGGGAACATAAATAAAAGCGGTGCCAGCATAACAACTCAGCTCAAGTAATGAGGCTCCTTAACATAATAAATACTTTCCAAACAGTATAAAACGCAGTTCTATTCGCGGGTTTTTGAAAAACCACCACATGTATTTGGTTGTGTCGTGTATCATAAGTTGTTATCAATTTATTGGATTAATTGATCTGTTACATATATTTTATATTTAAATAGTTTAAATAGACATGTTATTAAGAAATACGCGTACAAATATAGTCCATGGTCCCTAATTTTTTTGCATGAATGTAGAACTTTGGCGAGGCTTCGGAATGGACCTCAATGTCTAAGCAAGCAACTGCTAAGAGATCGTTATATCCACGAACAATGATTGGGAAAGATTTACGCATGATGCAACACAAGATACGTGTGAAATAATATATCACATGCACTGCTACACCCGCAAGCAATAAAATTGAGGCTGAAACTCCTGCGTTGTGAATGTTATTCGAGCCGTAACGTATAAATAAATAGTGATAAAATTAAATTTATTTTATGTGGCATACAAACCCCCTTCGAAGAATTAGTTCGCGTAGATCTTTAGACGATTGAAGTGATTGTAAAAATCTTTATACTTCTTGACTTACACGAAATGTTAGCGATACTACAGAACAAATTATTTTATAGTTTTACACAAGGCTTCGGAATAGTCTATAATGTTAGAACTTTCATGGAATATCCACGGGCAAAGACGGGGGAAATATTTGCGCATTATTTTACATAAAATATGTGTTAAATAATAAAAATTTATTCGTTGTTCACATGTATAATTTGGCTCAAAAATTCCCACGTTGTGAATTTTGGTAAGCTTTGGTGTGTCTACAATATATTGCATGTATATTTTAAAAATAATTAATAACTTTTTATAATTTCGCGTGAACAGCTCAGACCTTTTTATCGCGCAGACAATGAATCTAATGTAGTACTGTATCTAGTGTATAAAAACAATAAGTTTTTAAAATATAAATTACGTTTTATTTGTGTGTGCTAGCGAAGAGCTGAGTTGGTTTCTAGGCCGGAGAGATGAAATTATATTTTAATTTATGTTTCATTACCGATTTTCATATGAAAAAAAAATTACAGATACCATCAGCATTTAAGCAATTCTTAATCCATTCTGGCTCAGTGAACGCGATTGATTACATTTTGCACGTTTAGGCAAATTTGATATGTAATGATAAATGTTATCTCCTGTGGGTAAATGATTCGCAAACAGTCTGATTCATATTACTGAAGCCGAACAGTGTCAACGAAACAAGTGTTTTACCGACTTCAGTACAGCAACTACTAAAACAATAAATTTAATTGTATAAGAAAGGGAAGCAAAACCATTAAAACTAAGTATTATTTATAATATTAGAAAATTATAAATAGAAAATATGTATGAAGCGTGAGTGAAGAAATTTGGGCGGCTCTTAAAATCGAAGTCTTGAAAGCCGATGAGGGTGAAACGACGTGAGTGTTGAGCAGCACCGGAATGGAGGGGCGGGGGAAATAGGAGATCCCCTGCAAAACCCTCTGTATATTCAAATGCATGTAAGACTAAGAATTAGCAAATTTCTAAAATTTTTACTTGGCTAACAAGTTCAGACTTTCATTTGACCCGCGCATGAATCAAGTGATTAGGTACATTTAAATGTTAATTTTACATGTAATGGACATAACAAACCTCAGGAGCATGGCGATGTCTGTGGCCTTGACCTCTCGCAACCCCGGTCCTTAGTTGGTCATCCACCTCATCACAGACACACTGCAGATATTGCACGTCTTTCACATATGACTCCACGACTTCCAAATCGCCAATGGTGGGACCACCGCCAACAGCAGGTCCGGCATGCACAGGTCCAGGAATACAAACTGCTGGGCGGCTTCGACGAGATGGAGGCAGAATAAACCGCGGTGTGTGCCGTCACGAGTGTCTGGTGCCTATGCTTTACTCGGCGGCGTCTGGTCGTCTGGCAGGCACCATCTTTCTTGGGCCCTCGATGCTAGGAAGTAACCGTACCCCGCCTGGGGTACGTGTCTGGAGAGTGGGTGGTAGCAGTCGTGGGGGCCGAGACGATGATTTGGTCGATGGCGCGGGACAGCTGCGTCTGCGGCGTCATGTGGACCACGACCCAGGCTAATGGTCTCGGACAGTCCAATTGAAACAGCATTTGTTCGAAGAAGACTGGATAATGCGTGTGACGCCAATGCTGCATGCCACTACAATCGCAGGTCTCGGTGTAGGAGAGCAGATATCCATCTTCTAAAATGAAACTCTATTAAACGCTGCCACAGTCAGGCTTGGCATATACATAAATGTTTGTAGGAAATAATGGAGTCATGGTGACGATCAAATCTGTAGGCGGCGACTAAATGGGAGCACCGATTTTTCTCATCTTATATAGTGTGGGTGCCGATCAGGTGTGCAAACATATGAAAAACTAAATACTCATATTTCGGGTGACTTCATGTCTGGTCGTAACTCATCGTTTCACGGTGTAAGGAAGAGGAACACCATTTGCGCAGCAGCTGTGCGTTCCTCCACGCATGTGCCCAGTCAGGTTCAAACCTGTTGCAGACGTGTCGGTGCTGGTCGCTGTGAAGTTTTGCCAGCTTTCACAGCAAAGGACTGCCATAGTCGAACTGCATCTCGATTATTTCCAATTCGTTTTTGCGCAAGTCGCCCAGCCGTTTTTTTCTGCTCGGGCCCTGCCACATACACCGGCCCTTGCGGATACTGAATCAGCAAGTTGCGGAGTGCGTTCCCCACTTTGTGATATGGAATCGTGCGTTCATCCCACTCCAGTCAGCCCTTTATCAGACAGTCGTTCGTCTTCTTGCTTTACTCGTCCAAGAGTTTCCAGGAATAACGGGGGCGGAAGTATCACGCTCGCATTTTGCCATCGTTTACGTAGGACACTACTATCACCTTTAGCACGTTGCTTCTCTGGTTCTGAAAGCCTTGCAGATTACAATACATCTGGATACAAACTGAGGTGAGAAGCAGTGATCAACCTGTTTATATATGCTTAGCTCAGCATGTTCACCAGCCCCGAAAAGCAGTCGTAACTCACTACTCTGTCGTGAAAAATCAAACAGTACCCAGCAGTGTTCGCAGGCAAGTTTTCCTTGGAAATTATTTCTATACGACAATCTACCACGCCGTTTTGAATTCGCTTGTTTTGATTTATAGTGCAACAATGGCTCCGTTTCACAGTATATCTCTGTGCTCAGTACAGGGTAGGACTCGTCTCCGTGTCAGGAGGCTTGAATCTGAGTGTACATATAATACGGCAAAGTAAATCCTTCTTGGTTCAAGGAGGTGTTCAAATACACGCATGGATAGCTTTCGCTATTCAAAAATATTTTTACGTTCTGGATATTGCAGTGGTGAAAGGTCGATTTGTCTGCCGAGATGTGGTGTTGCATGTTCATTTGAAATGACAATATGATGTAGCGAGGTTTTTCCATGCTTGAAGACGTCTTCATGGTTATGTGGTTTCATCTGACAGGTGACAGGACCGGACAAGTAACCAAACTCCAACTCCTGAAGGTTATGTCGGTGATTTTCTTTTTCTTGGTGTAGCTTAGTAGCTTGATGCATTGGCGGGTGCTCAGAATTATGTGGGGGACCAACCACTACATGTTGGTCAGGGTTAAGGATGTGGAAGCACATACAGATGCAGACTCGAGTTACCTGACACTGTGCACATGGAGGCATGCGAAAATGCTAACTCAGCCCTTGCCATACAACTACCAATTTTTTTTTAAACTTTAACAAGGTCAGCTGCCCTGCCTGTCTATGCAACCTCGCAAACTCTACTGCAGTAACCTAAATAAATAAAGATGTAACAAAAATATGTTTTATTTCTAAGGTAAACAATTTTATAATATTTTAAAATTAAAAATACGATTAAAGGAAATAAGACTATATGAAAAAATTATTATTGCATGTCTATGAATATATGAAAATAAATCGTATTGCTGGTCGATTTAAGTCTCGAATAGTTTAAAATCTTAAATAAAAATATATTATTATGCATTGGAATAATCACTACATAATATTTATTCGTCGCACGCACATACACTCTATTACTTTTTTTAAACCCTTGTCGCAGCACATGTCTCGATATTCGTGTGTTCTAAATCATCTGCATGCCGACCCAAGGTTCGGCAGTTCGATCCCGCCCTCCTCCAGACGAGTAAATAAAAATCAGGGCCCCAAGGGGCTAATTATAGAACCAAAATGGCAGCCGAGCAATAGCGACACCAGCACATTCGTTCTGCATCTCCATAAACAAATATTGTGGTTGATCAACTGGCGCACCCCTTAGGAATAGCCGATAGAAACAAAACACAAGTGGAATCAAGATGGCGGAAAAGATGGAGAATGGCAGAAATTATATTATGGACAGAAATAATCTGGTGGACAAAATCAAGATGGCGGCTGTGATTTCATTCAAGTATGCAGATAGAAGTTGGCATCTGTGATGTCATCCAAGATGGCAGCGGATCCACTGCCCCCAGCCCTTTTTCTCGGATCGGCATAATCTGTCTACTAATGATATTTCGCCCTGAGCTTTGCTGGTTCAGCGGCGGCATGGTTCTGAATGTCACATTGTAGATATTGTCGGGCCCTTGTTGCTTTGCTCAAGTACATGCACTGGACGGCCACGAGTAACCCACGGAATGCGCAGGCATGCTCTTGTCCACGCAGACTATTCTGTTTGCTCAACGTAGTAAAATTACTTTCCCCCCAATATTTTAATGTTTGCCTTAATTTACTTCCCTCTAATGAATTAAATATTGGGAAACGCATGTTCTGATTAAAAAAAATCATGGTGACATCGACATTAATTTGCACTGACGAAGTAGATGTATTCTACGATGAGGGAATTAGGGTACTTTTCTAGAAAGTTTTAAGGGTGATGCAGAGATGCAAACAGGGTCAGAGATACCCACATTTGAAAATGTTCACTTCCCCGCGCCCCTCCCATGCCAAGAAGGAAGTAAGAACGAAAATAACGTCGTTATTTAGAAGAAATACCGATACAAGGACGCCCTACTCAGAATTGAATCTAAGTGTACCGCATTCCAATGAAAATGCCCGCTGGATTCCATACTGTCTCCTTCTCTTTGTGTGGCAGTATACGTCTCGATGTCGTACCAGAGTACTCTGGTCTCCCTCCGACCGAAGAAGCCTGTCGTTCTTCCACTTCCCTCCCTATCTTCACAAATATGTCGCAGACTGTTGCGTAAATATTAACTTCGTCAATAAGACGTCTCTCCTCGTCTTTACTGCGCCTCCGTGTCTCCCTGTGCCCTCCTTAGGGGGAGGGGGTAGGGGGCCTGACGCTTCTGCGCCCTTCCGCAAACTGTTTACTTTCACAGAGGAAATTTTATGTTTATGGCTGCTGCATAAGGAGCTGTAAACAAATTTACGACGGCGCGGAGTCGAGACTTTAACCCGTTTTTGCGTCGTTCGTTTCGCAACGCTCCACCTCCCCTTCTTCCTTCCACCCCCTCCTTTCTCCTCTCCATTACTACTCTTTCCTCCTTCCCTTTCTTTCTAAAACCCGTGAGTGCAGACGGGATGCTCACAAGATGCGTTGCAAGAATTTTTCCGGAACGAGACTTGCTACCCGCAGCTCCATTTAGAATTTCCCGCCACTATAAACATTACTTACCTCCTTTGCGTCATTTTCTTCCTGTCCTCTCGTAGGCGATAACAAGAAAACTAACATTCTTTTTTTCTCCAGGATGGAACTCCTCGATGGTATGCGTCCAGAGAACCGATTTTTGCAAGTACACACACACACACACTTACATGCCAAAATGCATTGACTATATCGTGTAGGCCCTTCTCTGGCTCAGCGATGAGCAGTATCTCGTGATGACTTCGGTTCCAAAAGTGGACGAAACATCTTTTGACAGATGTCATGCCGTCTGGATAGCTAAGCACAACTCTTTGTCGGTGTAGGATCTAGGGTCCCCACGACGATGGGACATTCCAGCGGTATAACGCACCATGTCATCGACTAGAACTGTCCGCAAATGGTTCAAGGAGCATTCCAGAGAGTTTCGACTACTGCTGTTGCCACCTCGTTCACCGGACATGAACCCTATAGAGCATTTACGGGACGTGGTGGGGATAAGTGAGGTCCATTATGGGATGTGTTGCCATCTCATGGCCAACACACACTTACTCTCGCGACGTCAGAGCACAACGTGATCACTTACAAGACGTAGCGGTACGGTTCGCTATCAACTATTACCTTTGCATACTGCTATCCGTTGACTTTTTGCATGTCATTGTATTTCGCAAACAAAAATCATCGTGGGCATTTAAAATAAACGCGTACGTTGGTTTTTGCTCAGTAAAATCATTGGTTTTCATACTGTGTGTGACGACATACGTGATCGGATGTAAAGGATGTTACATTAAGACCACGAAACGAGCAAACACACGCTAATAAAATTCAAATAATGTAGTAAAAAATTATTATTTTTTAAGAGAGTACACTATTGTTTTATTATTGCTCAAATTTTCCAGCTTCTTCGGATAAAATGTAACATTATTTAAACACGTGTATTTGTGACATTTTGACAAATCAGTATAGTAAGTGTACTCTTATGGATCATTTATAAATTTTATCGCTGAATATATAAGCAGACGCAAGCCAATTAAAGTAATGTTTCCGTTGGTGTAAACACGTGACGTCTCTAGTTCTGCGTACTGCTGTGCATTTGAGCATCGTGTCTGACTACTTAGGAATGCCATGCAATTTTTAATTCCCCGTTGCGTTGGTTCACTTACCCGGTTATAAATAACTAACAACTAAGTTTGTTCCGTATTGCTCATGTTTCGTGCCGCTGGCGACTGCTTCCTACAAGAGTGACGGGCACGCGGGAAATTTCAGCAATGCACACACAGATAATGTCTGTTCTTATTCGTAGACATCGACTTAAAGAGGAGAAGCCAACGTACCGACGCATTATTCTGTACAATTAGATATTCGGCAAGAAGGTTTGCGTGTTTGCTTGCGCGTTGATCCCATCGAAGTGTGAAGTTTGTGCTCTACCTCGAAAGGTTGTGTACAAGGGACTGAAAACGGTGGGAACAACTAATTACTAACTATATTTCCTGGTGAAACCCGTGCCTATACATTGAATTACAGCGGTGGCTAAGGCTCCACTTCGCCTCTTATGTAAAATTATTAATTTTCGTGCCATAACTTCAGAGTTATTATTGAGAATATCTGGAAATAGAAAATTCATATTTTACGAGATGTTAAATATTTTTGTACTCTATTTTACTACGTTTTATTTGGTTGTCGTGTGAAGACAAGAACACATTAATATTTCAAGGGTCATATTACTCTATTTGTGACAATATTTTACCTTGATAGTTTTGATATGTTTGTAGTGTAAAGCTACGCATACAGCTTAACTTTTTTGTGACATTTTATTTAATTTTCATTCCCAAAGCCGTAAGTCAGCAGGTAATGAGAGAATGAGATATGTTTGGTGGCGCCAAGCCCGAAGCGCGAACCATCACCAGCCCAGCATCTTCAACACACTAACTTGTGCATACTCAAAAACGGAATCAGTGAGGATAATTTTTTTCGATCAGTGAAGAATGCCTGACCGACCAAACAGTTACTTTCAAACTCATCTTCTGGAAATCCAGTGAAAATACGCCCGTTTTCCTGCATTTATTGAACACGGGTCATTTTCAACTAACGTGTTAATCGACTGTGCTACTGATCCCCAATGATACAGTTTTCGATTTCTCTGTTGGTGATCATACGTAACACGTTTGAAAGTAAATATTTTCATAATAATTTTAAAACGCAAGCAACACATGAACTAATAAAACCAATTATTTATACTTTTTAAAATGGGATTTTCGTCTTTAATAGTACAAATTTTGCTGCGTATAGTCCACTCGTGGTAACACTCTAAGAAATTATTCGCAAACCTCATTAATGTGTACGTACAGTGAGAAAGCGCAGACGTTGAAGTTTATTCCCTGAAATCTATGGTAGCGTTGCTACATTTACTCAGGAGAGTTTCAAATGCGTTATTACGAATATGTGTAAAGTCGTGGCTCTAACGTTCCTATATTTGCAGCCTGATATGTAGTATAACTTCCATACCACGTAAAGGTTAAAAACTTCCATCACAGTTTATTAGAAAAAATTAATAGTTTACATACAACTTTCCTGTACCTCATATTGATGTAAGACTCCCAGGCTATTTCTCAGCCTCATTTAAACAAAGTTTTATTTAGTCAAGAAAATTATACAAAAGAGAGAGCACAACGCACTTGTGGACACCTCGATTAAAATGATTAAGCACAAGAGCTATTTCTTACTAGGTATTTCCACAAACTCCTTGTTTCTCTGATTTTATAACGATTATATAAAATATAAGTAGAAATTAAATTACACGAATAATAAGAATCTTTTATATTTGCAAAGGTATAAAACGCTTGTTATATATGACATATTTATGAAAGCAATCATTTCAAACCAGAGGTGGTATTTCAAACGTTTGATTGAATAAGTGTCAAGATACTGCTAAACAGCTATAACATAAACATTCAGATTTTCATTTAGTTTTCTTGTAATCATCAGAGCGCTCGGAATTTGACGTTTAAACTGCATGAAATGTTATGACGTGAGTGCGTTCATACCTACTATTTGTATTAACGATCCTAATGTTATCAATTAATATAAACGCGGAAGAAATTGCATAAAATTTAAAGATACATAATTTCGGCGAAATAATTTATTACATAGATTTTCCACTCTAACGCAAATTTTGGAGCGGTGGCTGAGTTCGTTATGTGACAATCTGGCTTCAGATTACTGTGAGTTCAACTCCCAGTCAAGGCGAGTGTTTTCCTAATTACGTCGAATTAGACATCAAAATTGATGTTTATATCTAGTAATGTTTTAGCTGAATTCAATAAAAACAATATGTAATTGGCCACATGTTGTTGCCTAAGACACTTGCTCAATGAGGGAAATTGTTTCCGTGGAACCACAATCTGTTTTCCACTGATTCTGGGTGGAGCCATTTTTACCGAGTTTTGTTGTTGTAATTGACAATGATTCAGTGATTTTTAACTGTTTCGTGTCTGTAGGGCATGACACGTTCAAGCGCCATAATGTTTCGTGTTAAGGCCATGATATTTTATGAGAAATATGGCGGTATATGATGTGTGAGTAAGGTTACTTGATCAAACAATATGGCTCTCCTTTATCTTTAATTTACATAATTATAACTTCACTGCATCTAAAATAAATGTGCTTATATTCAGAATCGCAAAAAAGAATACTATTTTTAATATTTGAAAAAAAAAAATCCTCGAAACTTTATAGGACTCTTTCTATTCCCTGCCAGCCTCTCATTTCCTTCGCACGGACGTTAAAAAAGACGAAATGAATGAAAATGTTTATTTCTATTTTGTTGATTACTCCGGAAATTATTTGAAAAATCTATTATAGACGTCATTTTTTATTGGTACACACATAAAAATATACATGCAGAGCCACATACACTGTTAAAATCTAAGAATTCATATCCGTGAAAACGTTACTAAATCCAATAAAAATAGTCATTGGAGAATACAATAGTAAATCCGTTTGGGTTTTATAGCTTTAAAAAAAATTACATTTGGCAACAGCGGTAAACGATAAACGCACCAATACATAGAGATCGATGTACAACATTTTGCCTGATCATTTGCGCATAAACGATGACGTTTTCGGAAGGCGGTGACTTTTTTAACAGCTGAATGTAGTTTCAAAGAATTAAAATACAAATTAAGAATTACTTATTTTCAACTTTTGTAACGCTTCATGATTCAACAAGTGTGATTGCATACTATATATCACCGTAATTCAGATGTAAGAGAAACAAAAAAGATAAATTTCGTTTTTGAAGGAAAAGTTCTTCCGTGAATGGGGTTTAAAGCGATGAGACTTGAGGGCCATAGAATATTCCTGAGTTTGTGAGACCGCTCGAGGATCCTTTAATCCGTGTTCCTTTTGTTCCTGAGCGGCATTTAAATGCGAGCAGGCGCGTTTATCTCGGGTGTTATCCTAGTTTGTAAGTTTTACTCCTTTCATCTATGCTTTTTTCAAACAACTAGCGCTTTGTAAATACCGGCTTTGAATCACTTAGTGTTGCTGCGAAATAAAGCTTTATCATACGACTAGCGTGTGTTTATCTGGAACGTAGCCACGTTCTAATAAAGAATATATCATATACTGCAAAGGGCATTCGCGCGTATGTACCCTCGTAAATTTAATAATTCCTTTACGGTTTACGTTGCAAAAAATTATTAAAAGTGATTTACTTAAAAACCCTTATCTATCGCTACATTTTTTTGCAGACATGCGTTCCGCAAGAATATTTTGATTCATTTTGAAATGAACCGAATTCTTTAGCCTTTAATAATCAGTTAGTAATTTATTTAACCTTTTCTTTTTACAGCACTAATTTATCAGGCGAAGAAAATGTTAGGTATTTGCAATTTACTAACGTGTGTGGAAAATATATTAAAGTATACTTTGAAGATATGTATGATTGACACAAAAAAAAATACATTTGTTTGAATACATGCTAACAAACACAGACAGACAAACAATTTTCTAGAAGGTGTGTTTCGTTTCCAGATTACTTCCTTTGTTCTTGAAAGCAGCTTGTTTCATTAACGAAGTGTTTATATGTACTTACAAAACACAGTAAATTGTGTTGTAAAGATTTTTTTGGTTAAATGATTAAGAATACATAGGGTTGTTTATGTACAGTATACTTGACGAACTTATGTAGCTCAAGGGACAAGGTAGAGTCTGTAGAAGCAGACGTGTTTTTGTGAACGGAACCACGCCCGGAATGAACCATGATTGTGAAGTGTGAGACTAGAACAGTTACCATTAATTACGTGCCTTGGTTTTGCTGGCAGGGGGTGAGTTTTACCTCTCAGCGCTCGAGGAAAAGTTCACCTGTCGTCAAAAAAATGGTATTTTTAGTATGTTCGGATAGAAAGACACGCGAGAATTTTCTAGTTGTATGTGGACGTCATAGCCTCTTTAAGAGTCCCATAGTTAATCCTTTTGGACGGATCAATCGCAACTCTGTATAAATAAATAAATAAATATATATATATATATATATATATATATATATACACTGAAGAGCCGAAAAAAACTGGTATAGGCGTGCGCATGCAAATAACAGAGGTATGGAACCAATCAGAGTAACGCGATGCGGTCGGCAGCTAGATCGGTTACTGCTGCTACAATGGCAGGTTATCAAGATTTAAGTGATTTTGAACGTGGTGTTGTAGTCGGCGCACGAGAGATGGGACATAGCATCTCCGAGGTAGCGATAACATTTGAATGTTCGCGTGCGACCATTTCATGAGTGTGTCGTGAATATCGGGAATCCAGTAAAACATCACATCTTCAACATCTCCGCGGCCGGAAAAAGATTGTGAAAGAACGGGAGAAACGACGACTGACGAGAATCATTAAACGTGACAGACGTCGAACCCTTTCTCAAATTGGCGCAGATTGGATTTGTGGACTGCCCTGCAGGATTCATGGTGTGAATTGCCTCCTGCATACCTTCAGACATTAGTCGAGTCCATGCCACGTCATCTTGCGGCACTTCTGCGTGCTTGGGTGGCCCTACGCGTTTTTTTTACTCTTCAGTGTATAATTAAAGAGTTTTTTTGACTCTTCAGTGTAGCAAGCAAGCAAAGTTTTTTTTAATCTTCAGTGTATAATTAAAGAGTTTTACATTATATAGCTACTTATGTAATTTTAAACTTTACGTCATTGTTCGTCTTTAAAAACGAGTACTTCATTTATGACAATTATTGGGATGGATAAAAAGTTGCGTATTCAACACTAAAGATTTGTTATTCTCTCTCCATTAAGACATCTCATCAGCCACGAGAAGTAATTATAGAATTTAACTGTAATTAGTACCGCAATTAATATTATTTTCTTTTTCGATGAATTTTTATGCAATTTGGTATTCTGCAGCTGTTCCTCAAATTCCAAAAATAGTTAGTAAATTATTATTTCATAACAATTTGAAAACAATTTTACGTGCCGAATTTTATAAAAATATAAAACGAAATATTAAGCTAAAACGGTAAAGTGAATCTGAGATAAAAAAAATTGTATGGACTTGATTTGTGAATAAATAATTCTGGGGTAAGGGTTTAAAAACTGCTTTAAAACAAATTCACAATTTATCTCACGTTCCAGTATCTCACTGAATAAAGTTTAGTTTGCTATTCCTCCGCGAGGAAAAAGATACGATGTTCCGAACTTTGGGCGTGGGTTGAAAAATATTTAATTTTTCCGTTCAGGGAACAAGAAACGCCCTTACTTGGATTAGTAATTCAGAGTTTAACAAATACAAGTACTGTTTGTTTTTAAACTTATAGTAAAAATAAAAAAGTTGGGTTTTTATTCCTTTAAACTTTTACACTTTTACTAGAGTCAGTTCGCGTACAAGTTGTAACGAAGACAGAATACTTTCCAAGTCGATGGTACGAACCCAAAGTGCACAGCTTGTGTTCTGTCGCACGTGTGTCGAAAGACTTGGAAATATTAGAGATTTACTTGAGAGAACACGAAGGAAAAGATGTTATTGAATTCAACAAAGTTCGTGTGACCCAACCAAATTAATTGTTTGTACAGGGGCAATGAAATAATTTGAAGTTAAAGCCAAAAATTATTTTGCTGTTGGTATCTGGTTTCCTCAAGCTAAGTTTATGTTTGTGCAACCAAATATTTGTTTGGGCCTATATTCATCAAACGGTCTCGGTTAACATTAAAAAAAAACCACTGACCCGACGAAGATTCGAACTGACATCGTCTGCACCCGACCGCTACGCCCAACTACCTCAGCTAAAGTTATTGCTGATAATATCAGAATGTTTTTAAATACATACGTTTCAAATGTTGGACAACGTGCATAGATAAAACTTATATTTTTTACAGCTTAACGTTTTTTAATTAACCGTAGAAACACCAAGACTCGTGTTGGGGTAAGGTTCTCCTTAACCAAGGACGTCAGGTGTACTAGGTAGATCTGAAGTAGATCTCAAAAAAATTTCCTTTTTTTTCGTGTCGGTGCCTCTTCTGTGTGAAACGTGTGGCGTTGCGTTGGCAGCACTGTGGTTCCAGCTGACGTCGGCGCTAGCTGCGGCACCCTCGCACACTTGGTCGCCGCCGCACAAATATTGGATCGCTAGCAACCAAGTTATCTCTCTCTCTCTCTCTCTCTCTCTTCCCAAACAGCATGAAACATTCACAAGAAACCGGAGGCGATTTTTCAAGCCCGGCATCTCCTTCCTCTCCTCAACGCTAAAACACATGCCCTGTATCTCTCTATCTCTATCTATCTATCTATTTTTCTGTACGATTATCTATCCCATGCACGTGAACTCTTTGTTCACGAAGAAAACAACCGAAGTCCTCCTTTTTAAAACAACTCCGAACCAAACGTCGCTAGAGCATAATTCGCACTTAAAACATGAAAGATTGAACCAGCCAATAGAAGAACGAATAAGGAGGTTTTATGAGTGATGTGAAAAACTAGCAGCGGTAGCGGCAATCGGAAGTACCCCGAGAACCCCTCTCCCCCTCCCCGGTTACGGCAACGTCCACCACGTTTCCCCACGTGCGAAAATCCGTGTAATCCCGCTGGGAGAACANTCCCCCTCCCCGGTTACGGCAACGTCCACCACGTTTCCCCACGTGCGAAAATCCGTGTAATCCCGCTGGGAGAACAAGTGGTTCGACTTGTTGGGAGACAAGTAGTTTGGCTGCCACACCACCGTGCCCCTCAGAGGATGAAATTAACATCA
>NQII01005264.1:169901-329073 GCA_002778355.1 Clitarchus hookeri | reverse complement strand
AGTCCACATTTCGCTGAAATAGTGAAATTTCCATGCCCGTATCTTATAGGATGATCCTAGTAACAGGCTTATTTGCGTGATTGAGATACGTAATCTATGAACAACGCTGAACAGCGAGTCTAATGCGGTACTGCCTCTACGCGCAAGGTACTGAACTGACGTGAAATGTTTTCTTTGCGGAGTGGGCAACAGTAGGACATTAAAGGGTAACCTTGAGTTTTTATTGATGGAAATTGTTTACAAAATTTCAGTGGAGTTATCTATACAAGTTCCACGTTTGTGGTTACAACGTGTCCAGGCCCAGAAGTATAAAATGCATGTTTTTAGAAATGTTCCGGAGCTTTAGAACGCTGTTTCTCTATAAGTCATGTTATGAAAGTATATTTATTTAGTTGTCAAGTGTTTTTTTTTCAGATTAACATTTTGTCAATACGTTTGGAAGTTTCGTATAGAAATACAGGTTCCACACAGCCTTCANTAGTTGTCAAGTGTTTTTTTTTCAGATTAACATTTTGTCAATACGTTTGGAAGTTTCGTATAGAAATACAGGTTCCACACAGCCTTCAAAGAAATTTAATTTATGCCCCACGCCGTAGTGCTCTTTTGACATAAATAACCGCTAGCAAATTATTTTAACCGTATCGACATTAAAAAATATAATAGAAGAATAAATAAAGGCCAATGCTTGATAACTGTTTTTGTAAAATATTTTACTACAGGGACGTATTTCTGTCGAACCATCAATTCCTCATGCCAAATTTGTGTATTTCATGGTCGCGCAGGATATAAAGTTGAGAAATTTCTAAGAGCAAAATATCTTCTCTGTCATAAATCTGTATTATAGTGTTCTTCGCCATAACAAGAATGTGCAACAACTATGTCCCGTCATTTCCTTACCTCTGACGATTGGATTAATCCCCGCCTAAAAGCAAGTTCTACCTACTGAAATGAAATGGAAAAGTTACAACATATGAAGCGTGTCACCTCTTTGCAGGTCTGTCACCCCTGTGTAAATGTGGGCATAGAATAACTAGGCATACAGACACGAAATGTTGTCGCGGTCTCTTTTATCTTCAACAACTGACGATCAAAATGCCCACCTTCATATTCGTAGCCTAGAGTACTTAAAATTGTAGAGATGAAACAACCGCTTATTCCGTGAACTCCAGGCGCACACGCTAGCAAAATTGCGTCACTGTCCAGAATAATTTTGGAACGCCGTTCACCAATCCGTGGCTGGTGATCTACTTCCCAGCTCGCTCCCAAGCCAATAAGGAATCTTTCGCAGCAACCTGTAAGCAATGAGACACAATGCCAGTTCCCAGAGTCTTTTGAAATGGAGTGAAGTGAAGTGGATAGATTTGGGTGGCTCTGAACAACGATATCTTGACAGCCTATGAGGGTGAAACGAGGTGGTTTTATAGCAGCATCGGAAAGCAAAGGCGCAGAAAACCGGAGAACTCCGAAAAAACCCATTGACCAACGGCATCGTCCGGCACTATCCCAAAGTGCTAAAATCTGGGACCGATCCCACCGGGAATCGAACACGGTTCTTCTTGGTGGGAGGCAAGCACTTTAGCCGCTACGCCACCGTGGCCCTAGAGGCTTGTATAGCCAATCAGAACGGGTACGCGCACATCAAAGGAGCAGTCATGATATTTCGCTACTGTGTACTTATCTACTCTGTATTTGTGACTTGTTCTCTTAAGACGGAGGGTCGGGCGAACCCTCTGGGACCCACAGGTTCGGGCGCAGTGCGCCTGACAGGCGCCAACAGAAAATCGTCACTCACACCTAATTAACTCAATTCTAATGCTCTTAAAGTAATCAGTGACCTTCATTAGGGTGTACAAGGAGATAATATACGAGATTATTAACCTCAAAGCTAGTAATACAGAAAATACTGAAAACCCGCTACCACATTACCTTCAGGTTACATGGCAACAAATTAAATGAATACTAAAATTAAGAACATAACACAAAATATACCCCACTTAAATCAGTCTTACTCGGAATCACTGCTGTAAAGTTCTGCAGTAGGGATGCATTGGCACTATGAAGTGCAAGGTTGACAGGCCGTATTTGCATGAGGCAGACAGATCGCTTGGTGGCATTTATAACGTTCATAATTAGTCATCCTTCTGTGACCCAAGTCCGCAGTACAGGTGATGTATCTACGTCTGTTTGGAGGTTGGCGTGGGGGGGATTTCTCTCGATCATCGTTGGGGCGAAATCTTTTCAAGCGGGTTTGCAGATTGCCTGGGATTCCAGACTTCTTCAAACTTCTTCGGCTTAGCTCTCCAATCATCAGTTCATGGCCCAACCTTTTCAGGTACATTCTTCTACGCAGTGGTTCGAGTTTATTGCCAAGGTAAATGATTTGGGAATGTATGCCACCCACATTGAGCATTGCAAAGAAGATAACCATTGGCCAGCGCTTGATGTTTCGGCTTACACTGTAAGTAGTGCACATTTTATCTGCAGTATCAACGCCACTTTTGGTTTGATTATAGAACGTGATCACCTCTGGTTTCTTTTGCTCTCCAGAGTCAGGATCAATGGCTTTATAATCATGAAGCGAAGATACAAGAATGACGGCTTTCTTCTCACGTGGGACGTAGGAAACCAGAACCTTTTCATTATTGCAGCCGAACATACTGCTGTATTGTTGTTTTCCTTTCACATTTACAAAATCTGGTGGATAATCTCTTTTATTTTTTCTGATTGTTCCAACGTAGGACAGCTTTTTTTTCTTCAAATCATCGATGAGATCTATAGAAGTGAAGCAATAATCAGCAGTAATGTTGTGAGCAGATCCAAATATAGGCGCTGCCATTCCCTTCACATCACATCACTGGGCTTGTTGCTGACACAGAAAGGTCCTGCTGGCTGTTTTCCAGCATGAATTTCCATTTTGATTGTGTAAATCATCCTAGTATCAACGAGAGCAAAACATTTGATACCGTATTTATTTGGTTTTGATGAGATATACTGGTGAAAAGAACATCTACCTCAAAATCCAGGAAGCATTTCTTCTATAGTGACGTTCTCCCCAACGCTGTAGCTCTTCCGACAATTTTCCACAAATGTTTTCAAAAACGTGACGAATTGGAGCAAGCCTGTCAAATTCTTTTCGTTGGGTTCGTGTAGTTAGGTCATCAAAACGAAGGCAACGTATAAGGGTCTTGAACCGTTTAAAATGCATAACAAGACTGAATTTTTCAACTCCGTCATCGTCTCTCCCCCAAAGTTCCTCTATACTTTGACGATTTCCTTTGTACGCTCCTGCTAGGTACAAAAAGCCAATAAAAGCCCTAACTTCAATGACATCCGTGGGTCTGATGTCCCTCTCTATTGCAAACTGGTCCTTGATAATGTCAATGTACTGGTTTATACACCTAACAATTGTGTCAAGGATTTCGTCACTGAATAAATTACGCCAACAATAGACTGCAGTTTGAGCATTCTTAGCATGTCCTTTGACTCCAGGAAGGTGAGTGATAATGTTATGAGGTCCCTTGCGACAACGTTTCTTAAGCGGATTTTTGGACCACTTGGTTTTCTTATCCTCTCCCCAGAAATATATATCACCCATTTCTTCCTCTTCATCATCGTAATCACTAGACTCCTCACAATCTCACTCCGTTCCTGAATCGCCTTCACGTTCCTCCACCTCATCTTGAGAATCAATGTCACTCTCTTTACTCATATCCTCAGTGACTGACGGGTCTTCCTCGTCGTCATTCTGCAGCAAATCTCTTATTTCTGCAAGGTGACTGGGGTTAGTCAAATCGTAGTAGAATTTACGGGCCATTTCAGCAGAAAATCTAAATCAAAAAAGAGAAAACACGAACATGAGTACAAGTTTGGGCGCAGTTTGCCTGCGAGGCCACACTAGATAAACGTTCATATTTCCACAAAATATCCACACCCTTTGTAATAATCATTCATAAAATGAGCAAAATAAACAATTGTGATGAAAATAAACAGAAATACGAACGTTCTAAAAGTCGGACGAGTTCACGCGCAACCGGTTTGAGAGGCCAGGATAGTCAGTACCGCACTCCACGCAAGCGTACGGAAAACTAACTAGGGAGATTTCGCACAGCACCTAGAGGTAGGAAGCTACTGAGAGAGACAGTCTCCTGCGCCCTCTTGCGGTAGAGAAGGAAACTAAAGCAACTTTGCGGCGCATATCAGGCCCACTGCGCCCGACGGGGGGTTAAATAAACAGTCAATATCAGCACTGTAATTCCGTGTGAACAGTATTACTATTCAAACTTTTTTTTTCCCAAGCTCACTACAATAGCATTTCGTGTTTCGTTTTACAAGTGAAATTAACGTTCACTGCGTATTTGACAATGTAGATCAAGTTCGCATAAACTCGGCCCACTTATTCTCTGGTCACTTAAACCCTCTGTGGTACAGAGTACTTAATAGTACAGAGTTGAAACAATCATTTATATAGCGAACTCGAACTGCACACGCCAGCAAAATGACGCCACCGGCCAGCAACATGTCGGAACGCCGTTCGTCAATCAGCGCCTCGTAACTTACTCGCCAGCAGACAAACTAGCCAATAGGTAAGCTTTAGTAGCACGCGGTAGCCAATCAGACTTAAATCCCTTTCCCAAGACTCGTGGGCCAATAATATAATGGGAATATCTCACATCAAAGGAACCGCTACGCTGTTTAGTCTCTGTGTACTTATATTAATGCACTTTGTGGCTAATGCTCGAGTGTGAATAGAACTGTGGAGTCGAGCCAGCAGATCGTCGAACTTGTGGAGAGTCCCTTCCTCTACCTACATCCCACGGCCACAGTGTAGACAAATACGTGGAGACGAAATGGTGTGGTCCTTCACCTCAGTGCCCATCATCTGATTGTCCGCGCAAGGCTGATTGGCTATAGTCAATTCATAGTCACTTCCAACTTTTCTGAAGCGCTGCTGAAGTTCTGCTTCCAGGATAATCCTCCTTCTCATACAAACAAAGCTTAACCGTGTCTAAAGAATTACAACAAAGGGACAACCAACGCACCGCATTCGTGAACACTCAGTATAATAATATATTGCATAGCAACTTTTTCTTACTAGGCATTACCAACATACCTATTTCGTCACTGTTCTTATTCGTATTAACCATAAATGAGATTGTATAATGCATAGAAAAATATACATAAAAATCATTATAACCAAAAGTAAGGTACTTTTAACTCTTGTGCTACATGATATATTTAGAAAAGAACCAAACACGTCATGCATGGGCTGATTTTTCAAATGTTTGATTTAAAAACGTGTAAAAAAGCCGCGAATAGACTATTCTTAGGGCCAGTGACTTTTCGCGTAAAAATCGGAGCACACAGTAGACTTCAATTATATATATATATATATATATATATATATATATACACCTCAGCTGTTGTAATAACTCCATTGGCTGCTGGTGCCGTGTCCGTCTTTGACCAAGCCACTTAGGGCTAAGTAACTCGCACACTAAACCTTCGTGATTCGTGCGCAAACGGTTAACATGGGCCAGAGCATTTTTTAGCCAATCAAAGAAGCTGGACGACCCTACAGTGTTTTGGACTGTATCTTGTCTCGAAATCTTTTCGCGAAATATCACTGCCCCTAACTATGCTACATGCTGCGAAAGTTTCCCTATAGGGTAAGCTGCCAACTGGCTAGTTTATTAACAGGCGCTGATTGGCGAACGGCGTTCCATCATGTTGCTGGCCGATGACGCCATTTTGCTGGCATGTGCGGCTGGAGTTCGCGGTATAAACAGCTGTTTCTCCTCTGCGTGGTTACCTACTCTATGGAACGGTGGAATAACCCAAAAATTCTTCGAGAAAAAAAATAAAACATTTAAATGGAAGGGGAGCCACGGTGGCTGAGCGGTTAGTCTACTCGCCTCCCACCAAGGCGAACCGGGTTCAGTCCCCGGCCGGGTCACCGGATTTTCGCTCGTGGGAATCGCGCCGGACGATGCCGTTGGTTGGCGGGTTTCCTCGGGAATCTCCCGTTTCCCCCGCCCTTTCAATCCGGCGTCGCTCCATACCCACCTCTATCACCCCCATCGGCTCTCAAGACCTCGCTCTTAAGAGCCGCACAAATATCTTCACTCGCTCATTTAAATGTAAGGGTATGCTTATCGCTTTTGAAACCATTCCTATGACTCAGCCGAAAAGAGCTGTAACAAAACCAGTTCCCGGTTGTAAATAACCTTTTGGCCTGTGCGAGGCGTATCAAGCCTATTGTTACCCGAACAAAGCAACGGCCAGCCTCCAACACACATGAAAGAAAAAATAAACAAATGACAAGAACGTGTACCGTTAAGAGTCTGGCGTGAAGGTCAACCTTCGGTTTGAAGTTGACCGCAGTGTAAGGACACTAGGGTCTTTCCGCCGTTTCCTGGTCGGGGCTGCGGTTCCCCACGCGTCCTTGCTAGCAGTTCTAGGAAAACAACACATGGTTCTCCGTGTTATTCGTTCACCAGCTATCTGTAAAACAGATCTTTCTGCGAATGTTTTGATGTCTGTGCCGCTCCCGCGATGACAATCTTTCGGAGCAAATGTTCAACTGGTCTCCATGTGCTACCAATTTAATACACACCAGATTTCGTCTGCACCTGCGATTATTTTGATGTAATACGTAGTGTCTATGTTAACGATTTTTTTTTTATCCCACGACTAGTTGAACTCCGTAACACTTTAACTCATATCCTCTTCCGTGATTGGGTGATTTTTAACTGCCATGCTCCGTAGGTTTATGCCTATGAATCACGGACTTCAATGTCGCAATAATTTAATTCTGATTGGGAAAGTCGGGTATGAAAATGTGTTTTCATAATAGCCAATAACCCAAAAAAAAAATTTGGGAGTGTGCATACAAAATATCAAAATCTAGCCTGCATTTATTTGAGGGGGGGACACAATCATCCCTTGAAATGGCGTTATGAAATTGTCTGAATTGACTAAAATTGTGCATTTTATTCGTAGAAGTTTTAAAAATTTCCAAGTATTTAATCGATGAATTAGTTAAAATAATTATAACGTACATAATAAATTTTACAATTAACTGCTATCAAACTGATTATGATAGGGTGATACACTTTTTATGTAGCTTAGCTCTCTACAGACTAATCACCGGCCCACAGAGTACGTAATAAAACAGAGGTGAAACAGTACTTATAAGTATGTACTAGAAAATTTCGCTAAATTATTTTATGACAAGCTATAGTTAAAAAACATACGTATTTTTGTTATGTTTGCAATTGAATCACAGCTTAACAGGCACGCCGAGGTAAACTCTGAGCCAATAACAGACATGCAAGGAAACAATCACCGAATCCTGTGCCACCTGGGCAGAGATAAAACTGGCTACACACTGGGGCAGCAGCCAATTAATAGAAAACTGAGGCTTGAAAATACATAGGACAGTTGAGTCTAGCCTACAGGTAGTTAAAAACGCCAAAATTTCCTGTCCTTATTCATAAGACGAACTCCAGCCGCACATGCCTTCAAAATGGCGTCCTGGACAGCAACGGGTTGTAACGCCTTTCGCGAATCAGCATCTGGTAACTTACTCGCCAACCGCCAGCTTAGCCAATAGGGGACGTATCGCAACATGTATTAGCCAATCAGCTTTGCGCAGCCAATCACAGAATGGGTACGTTCACATCAAAGGAGCTGCAATGCCATTTCGCCTCTGTGTACTTCTCTACTGTGACCAGACTTTGGAACTAGAGGTGCATAAATCTCACTAGCACACTTACATGTAGACATATATTTACACACTGACGACAGCAAGAAATTAAAATAGATTTTTCAAACATTTCCAAAATTTACAGAAAACTATAGTCCATCCGTGGTTTTTTGCAACTTTTGCAAGCCCTGACAAAGTTCTACTTTCAGGATATTCCTCCGCCTCATTCAAACAAGGCTTGACCATATCTATAAAAGTACACCAAAGGGACAACGCACCGCACTCATGAGCAATCACATGTGTAATATTTTACACGAAAAGTATTTATTCTAGGCATTTCCAACAATCATATTTATTCATTGTTTTTATTAATACCAATCATAAATTAAATAATATTATTTATATATAAAATAATATTTAACTACAATCCGACCAATATAAGAGACTTTTATGTTAACAGAAGTATGAAACACTTGCGATACATTACATATTTGGGGAAAAACCAAACACGTCATACATGGGGTGATTCTTCGAATGTTTGATTTAAAAAGTGTGACGATATTGCGAATAGACTGTAACAGCAAACTCCTTTTCCCGCATTAATCACTTTACCCACCAACCACTGTATGACGTTAATAATTATCTTTCTGCTTTCTATATTGTCTTTGATTTATTTTGTATAAAAAGTTTCACCAATGTTTACTAACACGTTTCTTCTGTCACGTTTACTCTTTGTTGTAGTACTGTACAGTTGTTTTGTTTTCCTCTTTAATTAACCCACGGCATTTAACTGGCATTTTTAACTGTAATTACATCAGTTAAATTAGTTAAAAACAATTATTGCAGCCCCATCGCACAGTTGTCTTGTGCTTTCAGCTGTTGCGAGAGTGTTTTGCGTTGAATTTTTCTGCCAAATAACCCATCCAATCTGGAATTCTTTTCATCGCTCAAGCGTTACAATCACGTAATATGATGGTGTGAAGTGTACTTGCGTCGAGAACACTTCTCTCGACCAGTGAACAGCGGCCAGCGTGATCAGTGTTACGAGCATCGTCCATTCATAAACGAGAGGAGTAAATATTTTGCGAAATACGTAACTCAGAAGGAAGATACTGAAAGCATTGGGCCTGGTTGCTTGTGTGCAGTACCGACCATAAGTATAGGGCATGTGCAACATGTCCTCGACCGTTGGCTCTGCAAACGGACAGATAAACGGAACTTTTCCGTAAATGTGAACTTAATTCCTGAAGAAAAACAATCCCGCAATAATTGAGCACGGATTCGGTCTCCGGGCATATAAAATGCAAACCTCCCTTGGTACCGGTCACTCCGATGACTAAGTGTATCGAACGAGTGAAGTGAGTGAGTGAAGAGATTTGGGCGGCTCTTAACAGCGAGTTCTTGAGAGCTGATATGGGTGATTGAGGCGAGTATTTAGCAGCGCCGGAATGAAAGGGTGGGGGAAACGGGAGATCCCCGAGAAAACCCACCGACCAGCGGCATCGTCCGGCACGATTCCCGCATGCGAATATTCGGGAGTGTCCTGGCTGGGGACTGAACCCGGTGTGCCTTGGTGGGAGGCGAGCAGGTTTCGAACGACATGCGTGCCTTGTTCACGAGAGTTGTCGGTATTTATCATAGGAATGTGTCTGGATATTGCAATAAAAGGCGCGCCTCGTATATGCAGAAATTTAAATGGCTCAATATCTGCCAGGCGACGTCTGTAAATTTGCCCTTATTTGTTGCAATTTTTACTGCCAAGGAATGTTGTAATACTCTTGAGAGTTTAGTTTATTGCTGCTTGTGTATGGTGGAAGGAGAATGGAACGAAATAAAAACAACTAGGCTAACTGACTTCAACTCGTCGCGTCTGCTTTTACGGAACCCATCAGAAGGAACGTGAATGAATAAAAATATGAGCTATGATGATCTTAAAGAAATGAGTGACTCGTAAATATTTTGAAAGATTAAGGAAGTTTAAAAACAACGTTGGATGAGTTTCCAAGAAATTGAAGGAAGAGAAGTCGGATAACTGATCATACGAAGTAAATGGCAGTAAATGGGTTTTATTTAAACTGCTAATATCTTTGAAGCCTTGAAATGCTTCATATATTCCAATATTTATACTCTACCTGATAAATAACTGATACAGGCAAGTGGTGTATTACTGTTTATAAATATCTAGAAAATCTTTCTGTAAGTAAAAATCTACGATTACAGCAAAAATAATGTTAGGCCCTGCTTGATAGCACAAATTTAATTTAATCATATGTACTACATTACACGCTGCTGTATAGGCACGGTTTTTTTCTCGTACGAATATTTTCTCAGCAATACTTAGGTATTAACGACTCATGGCTGCGGTGCCGCAGTGGCAAGCGCGCTCGCGTCCCACCAAGGCGAACCGGGTTCAATTCCCGGCGGGGTCGCTCCCGGATTTTTGCACACGGGAATCGTGCCGGACGATGCCGCTGGTCAGCGGGTTTATTCTTATATCTCCCATTATTTCCCCTGCCCTTGCATTCCGGCGCTGCTCCACATCTACCTCGCTTCACCCTCATCGGCCATCAAGACCCCGATGTTAAATTAAGTCGTGTTTTTGAAGTTATTAAGCTGTTGAACTGAATTTAAGGCCTCATTTCACTCTCATCGGCTTTCAAGACCTCGTTGTTAAGAGCCGCCCAAACCTATCACCTCAACACAACGTCTGCGATCCGGAAACACGCACTTAAGACGTGTGGCAATTAAAATATCCGCGCTTTACATAATGTTATGAAGTGATCAGGCCTTAGATGAACGGCTTGCCTGATCACACATTCAAACACTGAACCAGGGCAAGAGCGTGATTGCAATAACACCCTTGCGAAAGACAGTTGCAGGAATCCCCTCCACCGGCCAGTAAACGGGACAGAAAATATTCAACAACGCGCCCACTATAGACCAACGTAACACTGGGAGCAAGGCCTTTCGTCATCGGGGCAGTGGACCAAGAAGACGTGGAGATATGTCCGGCCGTCGTTAACCGCCTCATAGAATCAGCCTTCGGCAACATGAACAAGGGGGGACTTCCCAATTAGATTGTAATAGTAGTGGCGTGCGGTTATAAAACTTATTATAATTAATTAGCATATTGGTATTTCATTTAAGCTCCCCCGATCAATAATCACGTAAATAGTTATTGTATAAACCTATGTTCAAGGAATTGAATGGCATTCGATTGGAATTTGTCAGAACCTACAAGTACTTAGGTGTTCTCTTGGATGACCGTATGACATATCTCCCACATGTGAAATACGTGTCTCGAAAAGCTGTGGTACTCTTTCACAAGTTGAAAGCGATGTCCCCGGGAGACCGAGGACTGAACTGGAAAACTTTGTTATGTCTGTATAAAGGGGTCTTCGAGCCCGTCGTGACATATGGATCCATCCTATGGCATAAGCGAGCGAAACATTTACATGTGCGGCTCAAGCTGCTAAGTGCGCAGCGTGTGGCGTTGTTAGCAATGACTAAGGCATACCGTACAGTTTCTACGGATGCCCTGACTGTATTAGCTGGAGTCGTCCCACTGGACCTCCGCGTTGCTGAACTCGGTTCACTTGCGGAGAAAAAGATCATGGGCCTACTTGATCCGGACAGCTGGAAAGTTGCTCGGGAGAATGTCGTGGAAGAATGGCAACACCGTTGGTCGGCCTCTTTAAAGGGGCGAACGACCTACGCGGTCTTTCCCAGTGTACAGGAAAGACTGCACTGTAACATCTTTCCGGTGCCATCTCTGATGCAATTTCTCTCCGGACATGGCAACTTCCAAGCCAAACTCCACTTGTTTGGGCTTGTGGAGAACCCGCTCTGCAATGATTGCCAGGTGCCACACACCATGGAACATGTGCTCAATGACTGTGAGACATTTGAAGATCTCCGATAACTCCTGAAATGGAGACTCTCTCTTCTCGGTCACGACTTTGGCCTGGCAGCTTCAAAGGCTGCCGACAGCAGCGCGAAAGCAACGCTGTCGGAATTCGCCAGCAGAGTTATGCGTCGGTTGGATGCGAGAAATCGTGCCCAAGCCGCACGGTTGCCAATCGTCCCCTTGCAAGCTGACTAGGCATGAGATCCTACTCAGCTCGGGAGCGGGCTTTGCGAGCTAGCCACTGGCCGGCTAAAAGAGTCTAAAACCCTTGCTGGGTTATAACAACTTCACCCTTGCTGGGGTTTACCACTGAATGTAAAAGAATTGACTTACTGAGTGTTGATATGCTGTGGATGAACGCACGAAATCATGGACTAATAAGCGGTCTCATGTGAGTAAGTCGTTCGACACCCTTGATGAAAGCGCCCGAGGGTAAACCCTGTAAGCTGCCACTCAGAAGCAATTCTGGGGAGTCGGCCGGGTTATGGAGGTGGCCACGAAAGTGAGCATCTACATGTAGCTCCGGGGCTCTGTTCGGTGAATCACATGAGACTGACGGGACATGGTAACAAATGAGACTGATTCCATAGCACGGTCAACCGTCTTACATATTAGGTGTAAGGCGTTCAGTCCCATGAAACTTGACTGTTGGGCAGTCAAGCGGAGGGGCATGTTTTCCTAGATGACTCTATGGTAGTAATACCGGACTGTCCATAAGAAATTAGGCTCTGAAAGTTGTCTCCTGTGATACCTTGGCGGATCTGGTACAGGAGGGGAGGAGGTGCGGAGAGCCGGACATGTTCCGGAAAACATGTGTATATCTTGCCATTGTATTATTACCAGTCACATTCCTTTCTTTTCTTCGTTAGCATTGATTTTCTTTGGTATATTAGATTTAGGATTGATTTTGTTTGTACGTATCGTAATTTTTGAGGTTTTAAATATTTTCCTCAAGTAATTGCCGCTTTTTTTTTTTTTTGTATAGTCAATGCCGAGTTATTCCTTTATTGTCTGTATTGCCATTCCCTGAACTAAATAGAGCCTTTATTTGTGGCTGGAGTGTTGCGTACATGTCAAATATTGCATTGTATTGTATTGTCATTTTTACGTCATTGTATGTGCCTTTACCATAATTCAATAGATAGCATTATCGATAAAAAGATACGTTGACGAAAGAGGATCTGAGACCTGGTCATAGGTGTGCTCGTGGGGAGTGTAAGGCGTGCCCAGGCACACCCTAATGACCGAAAAATTGTTCCTGCTTTGTTATTTTAATTTCTTTATAAAACATTATTTACTTCTTAAGAAAATCTTAATATGCGAGGTGACTACCTATGCGTTTGTAGTGAATACCGATCGCTACTGGATTATAAAGATTGTACTTAAATATAAGTATGGTTTGCATAGATTTAGTCCAAACATTGAATGATCTTATTTTCTCGAGATGTTTTATTTGGCACGTTTTAAAAATAAATCTAATGCCAAACTTTAAGTCATGTAACTAAATAAATATTGAAGATATTATATTAATTTATTGATTCATTTCACTTTTCAAATTTTATAAAAATTAGCACCACGCAATTGAGTTTTACATAAATAGTTTAAGAACAATTTTACCAACTATGATATTCTTATAAAATTATGTATGGCGCAACTATCACTATTTTAAACTTAAAAATAAAAAGTGGCAGGGGATGATTTCCTGAATCCCTACTTTATAGGTGACTATAAGTTGTTCACAATAAAGTGAGCACTTAAGAGGCCCGTGTTACTTTTTTCCTTTCAGCCATTTTGAATGAATTTGTGATTATTATTCCAAATGAGAGAGCTTTCAAAAGTGCTCACTTTACCGTGAATAGTCTATATCGGTGGATCTCTTTGCGGCACACCCTAATGATAAAGACTGCGCACGCCTATGGCGTTATAGTTTTGAAATATAACTAGAGAGGAATAATTTTCTTGCAGTAATAGCATCTTGCAAAGGAAACGTTTGACTCAATCTGCGCTGGTTTCTCACACATCACAGTAACGGCTATAATTTCACTTATTTTGCAGCATGCCGTGCAATAATGAATGTATTCCAAGAAAATATCCTTGCAGCTCGTGGGTCATAAATTATTGCTGAACATGTTAAATAAAATCTTGCATAAATTTGGAAATATGCATAGGAAAATTGCGGTATGGCAATCCTAGTTAACGGTTTTTGTTACGTTCGTGAATTAAGAAGTATATTGTTAAAGTGATTAAATTATGTTGAAATATTTTTACGCCTCCAAATTGTGTATTAAGTTCTCAGTGGAAGTACTGTTCAGAACTCTCGCCTTCCACCAATCCTAACTGGGTTCGAATCCCAGCTGGCTAGAACTGGGACTTAAACGTGTGAGGACTCTTCACAATGAACGTGGTTCGACACAGTATTAACATAACCAGTATAGATATTAATTCAGTCGTCTATAATCGGCATTAATGTAAATGCGGTTCCTTCGCACTTTTTAAATAAAACCTTCCAAGCATTTTATACTTCTGTTAACGTAAAATATTTGGTTAAATTGAACTTTTACTTACATTTTTGTATATCTATTATAATATTCCATTTAAATTATTATGAACAAAAACTGAGAGAAAATGTGTCTGTTGGTAATGCCTGGTAATAAATGGTTAATATGAAAAAAATTTTTTTTAAACTGAGTGCGCAAGAATGCAGCGTGCTGTCCCTTTGGTGTAATTTTCCAGGCTCGTTTAAGCTTTGTTTGCATGAGGTGGAGGAATATCCTGGAAGCAGAACTTCAGCAGGGCTTCAGAATATTTGGAAGTAACCGTGAGTGGACTGTACTTACGTTTCCTCTGTGCTGGAAGCCATAACCGCGGTCGTGAGAGCGAGGGCGGGGGGGCGTGGCCGCTTGTCCAGGTGACGTCACCTCCTGTCGTCGGCGGCTCCTGGGCCCGCCAGTCAGTCAGCTGCGGAGCCAAGTGGACGATGACCGTGGCCTGGGCAAGGCTGAGACACTCCCCGGCGACACTGACATTCACCTCCTGGCATTTGCGACCCGCGGCAACGCCCGAACACTATCGATAGTACTATCGATAGTGTCGATAGCAGAACGCTATGCCTAAAGTTACCGAGGAATCGGAAAAATTTCTCAAGTGGTCAAGCAGTCCCAGTCATGGGAAATATTGAGTTTTCTTGCAAATATCTTGATCAGCAATCATCATTGTCACATTCAGTGGCTTCAAACAGCAGAAACTGACGCCAGTACTTAGAACGTATGCCGATAGCAGTAACTGAGGATCCCTCATCATTTTGACAAAAATCGGAAGCAGTTCAGAAGTTCTGAAGTTTGCTGTATCCAGCTACGTCTGTGCCATCTGAAAGGGTATTTTCTGCAGCAGAAACGATGCTTTCAAAAAAATAAACCTACTGAAATTTAACAACTTTGATGTGTTGTTCACACAAAAAAAAAATTTTTGATTCATTTTTAATGGTTCTTTCTGCTTGCAGCAGAAAATTTGTTTAATTTTTTTATGAGTCGTCTCTCACACAAACAAATTTTTATATCATTATTTAAGTTGTTGTTCCTATAGCATTACTGTGTATGGTTTTACTAGTAATAATAAACAAATCGTTTATTGTTTGTTCATTAGGATGGTATTCCTAGAGCGAAACTAATTTTTGAAAAGTTACTGTTTTTCATTTTTACGGTAATAAAATAAACTATAGAGGAACTCATTTACTCGAGTGGAGTGAAGAGATTCAGCTGGCTCTTAACATCAAGGTCTTGAGAACCGGTGAGGGTGAAGCCAGGTGTGTATGGAGCAGCGCTGGAATGCAAGGGCGGGGGAAACGGGAGATCCCCGAGAAAACCCGCCGACCAGCAGAATCGCCTGGCACTATTCCCGCATGCGATACTCCGTGAGCTAACTCGCCGGGAATCGAACCCGGTGGTGGGAGGCAAGCGTCCTAGCCCCTGTGGAACCGCGGCCCCACTCCAATCCTAAATGTTCTGTGACACAAGTACACGTGATATTGATAGAAATATTTCCGTGCAGTATAGGTTTCAATGTCTTATATCTGCAGCTTTCCTTCAGCTCGCTTCACCCTAATTAAGAGTGTCCAATGATATGCCCTATGGGCAGTTGATTCGTAAACCATGATCCTGCTCTACGTTATGAATGGTACATATCATTATAGCCGAACACAAAGCATTCAGTTGATTGGGGAGTTAACGAAACATGTAATCTGTCATATTAAATAAACCGTGCGTAAAAATATTACTTACAACACGTAAAACCATCAATTAAAATTGGTCTGAAATGATAAAAAACTTAGTAGTAAAATTTTTAAGGTGTTATGGTACTGGTTATTACTACACCCTACGTACATAAGTAGGGACTCTAAAATTGCGTGGATTCATTTCAGGACAAGCTAGATTTAAAACACACATACATTTCTCTTATGTTTTCGATTGGATGACAGTTTATTAGACACGCCCACGTGAACTCCAGGCCAATAAAAAATATTTAAGAAAAGAAGCACCGAATCCAGCACCACCTGTTCTAAGGTAAAACTGGCTACTCACTGTGGCAGCACCAAATGAACAGAAAGCTAAGGCTCGAAAATACATAGGGCAGTGGAGTCTAGCATACAGTTCATCAAAACCCTTAAATTTTCCTGTCCCAATACGCAAGTATAGATGTTAGGAAATGTAAATGTGTACAACTTCTATAAGAAAAAAGAAACTAAATTAGCATAATCCCAGCTACACCCAAGCAAGGACTTCAAAGACATTAAAAACAAGTGAAGTGAAGAAATTTGGGCAGCTCTTAACATAGAGGTATTGAGAGCCGATGAGGGTGAAGCGAGGTGAGAATGAAACCACGCCGGAATAAAAAAAAAGGGGGGGCGGGAGATCCCCAATAAAACCCGCGGACCAGCGTCATCGTCCGGCACTATTCCCACATTCGCCACCGCCATGAATCGGATCCGAACCGGGTGAGAGGCGAGTAGTGTTAACCAATACACCACCGCGGCCCCAAAATAAAAACAAAATAACGTAAAATTTGTGCAGGAAGGATGCACTGGGCATATGTTTACGTAAAGGCTAAGCGAGTGCGTGAGACAGACTGCCTGCGTTTCAAAGCAGTAATAAATACTTGTCGCTCCCCCCTCCCCGATATCTCGCACGCACCAGACGACCCCACACGTAGTGTTTGCCGCTGGTCGCGTCATCAACCCCAGGCGCTCTGCGGCGGCATGCCTTTATATAACTACCCTTCAGCCCTACGCAACCCCCCGCCCCGTCGACCTTGCGTGCGTTCTAGTGCGACCTGTACCCGACAGTTCCCGATGCGTCTTCCAAGGGGGACGCCCCTGGGGCCCTGCGTACACCTTGTTTACGCTGCAGCGGCGCACGTAAGCATCGCAACCACGTACGCACCGACCACGCATCGAGAACACTGAAACGACGTACCTCGGACACAGAATAATTAGCCATCCAGAATCGCAATAGCGTGGCTGACCAGTTTCATATAACCCAATTATGGGCTATTCACGGTAAAGTGAGCACTTTTTTAAGACCCTAATAAAATTTTCGTTTCAGCAAGTTTCTATATTTCTGCCACTTTTTGATATAAACATTTCCATGTGGCTAATAAACACAGTGTGTACATTTCGCCACTCTCAAAAGTTAACTCTGAAGCTGCAATAAAATATATTTATTTAAGTTTCGTTCCTTTTGGAAGGACCTTAAAAAGTGCTCACTTTACCGTGAACAGCCTATATTCTGTGCAACTTTTTTCTTCGAACGCAGTTTTAGGAGCAGTGGTGGTGTAGTGGTCAGACTACTCGGCTCCCATCTAGGCGAACCGGGTTCGATTCTCAGCGGGGCTACTCCCGGATTTTTGCTTGTGGGGAATCGTGCCGGATGACACCGCTGGTCAGCGGGTTTTCTCGGGTATATCCCCCCACCGCCCTTGCATTCCAGCGCTGCTTCATACTCACCTCGCTTCACCCTCATCGGCCCTCAAGACCTCGATGTTAAGTGCCTCCCAAATCTCTTCACTCACTCACAAGGTGTACCCATCCTGTGAGTGGTTGCTTGAGGCTCTGGGAACGGGTCCTGTGTCTGATTGGCTACCGCAGGTTGCAAATAGTTGCCCATCGACTAGGCTGTCGGTTGGCGAGCAAGTTACAAGGCGCTGATTTGGTGAACGGCGTCCTGGCATGTTGCTGGCCAGTCACTCCGTATTGCTGGAGTATGCGGCTATTTCACCTCCGTTTTCTTTATTACTCTGTGACGTATGTGGCTCACAGTTAATTGAGTACTCTTGAAATCAACATAAGAAAAATGTAATTGCCACACCTGCTTATATTTCAACGGGCACACTGACTGGCATCCACCCAGTACAGTTGGTAACGATGGAGGGAAAGTATTTCTATATCTTAACGCTGAAATGAAAGTGTTAGGTTAACGTGTGTGAATACCGAAATGATTTATTTAGCATTTTTTTAATACATGTGTTTAGGGACAGGTGTATTTAGCGAAAATACTTATGGGCATGCTAAATGTGTATTTCCTACGTCCACAACCACAACTTCCTTTGGTTATTGGCCACGTGTTACGTGAGAAGATATGTTCTTATTTGACTGGGGTCAATCATAATAAAGTACTCTGATACTGAACGTCCATGATTCGCAGACAGGCACTTGAGAAACGTGACTTTTAAAATCATCGAATCACGAAAGCTCATAAAAGTGTTTTGGAATACAACTGGTCTTGAAATCTTTTCGCGAAAAACACCTGTATCTACGTACATACTTAAGAATTAACAAATATTTTTAATGTTTACTTTCCAAAGGCAATGTTAAATTTACGTATGACGGAAGCACACACGATGTACATAGTATTAGATATTAAACAAGGCTTTCAAAAGTGCTCAGTCTATCGTGTACAGCCTAAACTGTTAAGGTTGCTTGTGTGTCAAGGTGTTTTGCAATATCACTGGACCGGCGAGGATTCTAATACCCTTATAAAATGTTTGTGATTAATCTGCAAACAGTTCAGCCACGTCAGAAACGCATCGCCCAATTCCACAGGAAGCAAGAAACTTACTGTGTTTTGTAAAATATGTTGTCTTTTAACCCTTTCAGTTATAATGTCCTATATGTGTGACGAAGCACATCAAGGGGCTTTATGTAGTCTATTAGCGGTTTCTTCACACTTTTTGAATCAAACTTTTGAAAAATCACTCGAGTTTGGTTTTTTCTTATATATTTAATCTAACTATAACAAGCGTTTAATACTTCAGTTAACATAAAGTATCTTATTTTTGGTTATATTAAAATTTTACTTGTGTTTTTTTATAAATTTTAATATTTCATTTGTTATCATTACCAATAAAGGTAAATAATTGGTTGTGTGGGAGATTATCTTGAAAGTAAAACTTTAGCAGGGCTTCAGAAATGTTGGAAGTAAACGAGAATGGACTTTAGTGTGCAGTAGAAAACAGTCGACTTGAGAGATTTGGGCGGCTCTTGAGAGCCGATGAAGGTGAAATGAGGTGAGAATGGAACAGCGCCGGAATGAAAGGGTGGGGAGAAACAGGATATCCCCGTGAAAACTCGCTGACCAGCGGCATCGTCCGACACGATTCCCAATTGCGAAAATTCGGAGTAGCCCGGCCGGGGATTAAACGCGGTTCGCCTTAGTGGTAGGCGAGTTGCCTAACCTCTCAGCCACAGCGGCCCCTAGTATAAAACAGTGTACGATGATAGAAGTCCATCACATACGGTAGGTATCATTCGCTTTCGGCTGTATCTTCTGTAGTCTCATAAAAATATCTGCTCCAATTTAATATGAAGTAAAAACAAATTCTTACTGACCACGATAAATGACAGAACCACGTAGCAAGTAAAAATACAGAAGTGCAATAGCCGCTTATTAAGCGAACTCCAGCCGCACGCGCCACCATAATGGCGTCGCTGGCCAACAACATGTCTGGACGCCGTTCGCCAATCAGCACCTGGTAACATACCCACCAGCCAGTAGAACAGCCAATAGGGTAAGTTTCGCAACATGCGGTGAGTCAATCAGGTACAAGAGTTGTTCCCAGACACCCGCACGACCAATCAGATAATGGGTACACCCACATTAAAGGAACCGCCACGCCATTTCCGAGAAAAACAATTCGTTCGTTGCGACATCTAATACGATAATATATTTATTAGTGACTTTAAGGGGCTCGGCGTTCTTCCACTGCCTCCACCGCAGGTTGATCACGTTCCGAGCACCTGTGCGGGTGCAATTGATTCGCATTATTGCGACTTCGATGCATGCAGCCGGCGGTGTTTATTTTCGTCCTCTCCCCCGCTGTGTGTTACGCCACTGGCTCGCTGACGTTACGCAAGCCACCGGCAGTTTCCCCTTCATCGCTGGAGCCAGTGATATTTGGCGAAATAATCTGAACTCGAGGTTTTTTTTTTTTTTATTGTTCCTCGGAGACACGTACCAAACCAATTATAAAAATCCTTTTTCCTAAGTAGTAAGGCAAATCTGTTATATTTTTGGAGTCACTTAAGGGGGATAATTTACGCTGCTTAGGATATGTATATTTTTTAGTCATTATTTATTTTTGAGAATAATTCTAAAATTTTACTTTTTTAGGGCATTTATTGTTATTTAATAATATTTTAAGTATATTCTGTATCCATTCTAAAAAAGTAATCTATAATTGGTCAACAAATACATGTCTGCCATTGATATTATATTATGCAATAATTTGAATGATATACTGCAATTTGAAAAAAAAATCAATAATACATTCAGAATACAATTTATGACTCGATAACAGGTAACACTGCAATGATTTCTGTATCTCTACCTTAAGTTTTGCCGATTCGAAACCCGCGTTTTGCAATGAAAAGCAGTTTCACTTGACTCACCTTGGAGGCCTCAGTAGCAACTTTGATTTGCCCAACGTTTGGTTCTACCATTGGGCAAACGATAGAACATTACGTTGGCCCAACATTATATTTTCAGTAGGACACCAAACAATTTCCGAACATTTACCAACCACGTTTCAACGTTTAAAATACCCTGGTAAAATGGTTATGGATTTTTAAAAAGCCAACAAATAACCTGCAAATAGTCAATAAATATATTTGATTGTAGTTTTAGACGTTAACTTTCGTTCTGTTGGCATGTTAGTCCGTTTTCTGAAAGGACAGTCTGGTTTTGTGCGTGATTCCAACATGAAGTCGGAGATGTAGGAGTAATGGTTGTCGTTTATTTTTTATTCTACTTCCAGACAGGCGGCATCCTTTGCCCTTTCAATCACAATTTTGAGCACTGCTACGAGCAATTTTCTTTCTTTTAGAACTGTTCTAGTATCCTTTTAAGGTTCTGTCATACATCGGGAACAAATGAAATGTATTTTATGGGTAGAGTTATTGGTAGTGGCAGTTTATCAGTCTCTTAAACATGATCTCGACAATGAATGATATAATCTAAAAGTACAGAATTTCCCTTCTTGAACGCTGTTTTGTGCTGAAAGCAATACAGACAATTAAAGACACTTGTTGTGCAGTGTCCCATAACTTGGACAACGTGACAAAAAATTTTAAACGTCTTAAGGCACTCGCCTACCTGGATATGTTTTCTGCGTGAGGCAGAGAGGTGCAGGAGCAATAAGGGCGACACTGCCTCGCGCATCAAGTACGCCATCGCCACTGAGCGCAAGGCTCTGAACTGACGTGTTCTCGTCGCACTGCTTGTACCTATGGAACTTTCAGCAGTGACCCTATTATTTTATTTATGGGAAGTCTGCGGAGAGGTTCAGTTCGGGTTCCTTGAGTAGTTTTGTATGTAACTGGTGCGTATATTTTGAGATACAGAGCTTTGAAAAAGCCATTTATAGCCATTTTGGAGTACTCTGAAATGTTGGTTCTAACATGCATAACATTTTGAAAGTGCTTAACAGTTCTCGTTTAAAAAGTGAGTTCTTGTCGTAGAACAGCGTATTGGACTCATGTTTTAGTTTCGTGGGAAAATTTGTATTTCAAACACTCTGACACTCTGCAAGGCAGTTCAAGCGCCACGTATGCCTCCTTTTTAAATCCTCCTACTCCCACTTATTCGAATTTTCTTTCTTTAGTATTTTAGACTGTGAGCATGCGAAGAACAATACATCAATAAATGGTCTTGCCATCGAAAAAGAACCGCTTGGCCACAAAACCTGCGTCGGAGCGTCATGAACTAGCAATACAGTCGTTTCTAAACAAAGTGGAGATGGCCACGTCATACAAAATACGACATCCCATGTGATTTCTAAGTGGAGAAGAGAAATGAGGGCTCACCGAAAACAAAGTATAGAAGCGAATGAAATGTGCTTCTCTTCATAGGCGCAAACAGTCGTTTTACAACTAACGCGTCGAAAGTGATGGTTTCGCTAATCATTTTCGTTGACTGTTGAATGCGTCGACAGTGATTAACCGAAAAGGAAAGTATTCCTATTTTCCAATGTACTGTGTGCATGTCTGAAGTTTGTCCTTCCTATTTTAGATTGTCGTCTGAGTGAAACGATCTTTCCAGGCTTCATTAAGCCAGTGAGAATTCTGACACTTTAATACTGAACTATGCTATTCGTCTGCAAATAGTTACGTCTACCAAAAATGTATCATCTAGCGATAAATACAACAAGAGCCTACCGTATTTTGTGAAAACAGGATGTTTCTATATTGTCAGCCCAAACTGAAAGCTCACAGTACCTACTCTCTAAAAAAATTGTTTTAAAATTTCAGAATAGGTGAATTTGACTACAGATCTGTTGAAACTGCCTCACTGTGATCAATAAAAATTCTGCTGATTATTTTAGTTGCTGGTGTTTACTAAATTAGAAATGATTTCTACGGATTTCTAGCGAATTACACTTCCCTGGCACTAAAATCTCATTGCATGATAACTGATTCGCCAGTAGCTCATGAATTATATTTTCAGTAAGAATAATCATAGTGATAGAAACCACTGGTTCATATTGAGGTTGAATGCACAGAAATGAACAGTAAATTCCAGTATACTTAAATCCGGAAAGATCATCACGTAATACCAACGCCTGGCTCACGTTGCTATCAGTGAGTACTTGAACAATTATCTTCGCGCTTTCTGAATAAAACTACTCAAAAATCACCTAATGTTTGACGTTTTTATTGTTTCCTAAATATATCACGTATCACAAGCGTTTTATACTTATGTATGTTAACATAAAATTATCTTATATTTTTGTTAAATTGAACTTTTACTTATATTTTATCCATAAGTTAAAATGTTTTATTGATAATTAATATGGGTAAAACAGAGAGAGAGAATTGTGTTGGTAATGCTTAGTAAGAAATAGTTATCATGCAAAATATTAATAAATTGAGTGCGCACAAACACCGTGTGTTGTCCTTTTGGTTTATGTTCTAATATTTGTTAAGCTGTGGTTGCATGAGACATAAGAATAGCCTGAAATTATAACTTTAACAGGAATTTAGAAAAGTTGGAAGTAACAGTGAATAGACTACTCTAAATACAAGGTTAAGTTATAAAGTCTTCTGCACGCGTCCGCAACTTTGGCTAGCGATTTGCCAATAGTTACCATTATTACTTTTAAAATAATGTGATAAAAGTTTTACGTGACTTTTGTTACCCCCTTGCTTTCAAAGAACCGATCCTCGATATAATTATTTGCTTTGCCACGGACCATAATAACCTTAAAATAATTAACATTAACATAACAAGAACACAAAACGGACAATAATTGTAGGGAAGTTCTACTCGGCTTATTGCCAAGTTACACCCCTTTAAGAAGGCCCTGAGAAGGCCTTGACAAACATCCAGACTCACAAGCAATTTTTTTTTTTCTTGCAGCTCGCGGGTGTACCAAACATGAAACGTGACAAAGTAGTCGTTCCTACGTAAATGGAAAATTGAACATTGCGGATGAAACCGGGTTTTAAACTGGACGCGCGCAAATGCGGTGCGTTGTCTTTTTGGTGTAATTTTCCTAATTTAGTTACGCTTTGTTTGCATGAGGCGGAGAAATACCATGAATGTATAACTTAAGCAGGGCTTCAGAATACATTGGAAGTAATCGTGAATAAGCTACACCTAGGGACACTCGAATTTCGCCAAAATATTTCCGCACTTCAATAGACGAGTGTACCAGCAATTTTCTTTAGCTTATATGTGGCATGTCTTTGAGAAATTACATTTTCATGCTTGACTGGCCAATCAAAATTAGATAACTTCAATGCTGCACGTCTGGGATTCGCGCGCAGGCACCTAAGACGCGTAACACGGAAACCATCCAATCACGACAGTGGGTCTGAGCTAAAGTATTATGAAATTCAACTGGTCGTGGAATCTTTTCCCAAAATTTGGGTGTCCCTAGCTACACCTACTCCGTGCATGTGTTGGCAACACGCCTTGCCGGATAGGCAACCGATGTCTCTTAAAGAGGAGCCAGGTCGAGTCGCACGCTGCCAGAATGAGCAACAACCGGGTAGGACCGTTGCGTCTCTTCCGGACATGACGCAAGTGGAGGGGCCACCGCGTGTTTTCGCGGGGAGGCCGCCTGGACGCAACCACTTTCACCCGCGGATGGGGAGGTGGGGTAGTCCTCACCGGCCGTGCGCGTCGAAGGCGTGACAAAGATGGCAGGACAGGATTGGCTGGCGATCTGTCTCCGACACTACAAGTGTCGTTGAATAATGAAGAATACGGAAGCGGAACGGCTTCTTTGACCACGAACTCAATAAGCACACGCAAACAAAATGGTGACACTCGCCAGCAATATGGCGCAACAGCAATATGGCGCAACTGCCGATAGCCAATCAGCGCCTAGTAACTTAAGTGCCAGGCAGGCAGCTTAGAGTGAGTAAGTGAGGGAAGAGACTTGGGCGGCTCTTAACAGCGAGGTCTTCAGAGCCGATGAGGGTGAAATTAGGTGAGAATGAAGTAGCGCCAGAATGCAGTTGTCACCCCTACTACGAAACCAGAAATAGCCTTGGAGTAAAATGTAAAATAAAACTAACTTTTCGTTTATGTACTGTACATAATGTTTTATAAAAAAGGTAAACAGATAATATAAATAAATTGACTCGCAAAAGGCATGACAGGGTATTTTAACAATAACTTTCAGCATAGAAGATGAATTTATTAGTTTATGTTTTGTTCTCAAAACCACGCAGTCCTCATCCTTCACTTCGTTAATAGACCTATTAAAGATTTTTAACCCTTTCAGACCCACTTTAATTTACTGTTTCAGGTGTTGCAAACAAAGAATTTTATGATTCATGCTGTACTTAATAAGACACAACACGTTTTACGTTGTCACCGCCAATGAGCTGTAGACTACATGTTCTGCTACAGTTATATGAACAAATTATGACCTAGACCAGTAACACAGTTTGCGAATAATATACCCATAGGTAAGATCATTGGTCGTTGATAGAGACCTGAAGAATTCGCGGATTCATTTCGAGACAAGCTAGAATTCAAAACAGTTGCGTTATTGGTCCACACGGTGTTTGACGCCTCTTGGGAAAGGCTGGCCCAATCGTCGCCTTCACTGAGTCAGCAGACAACCAATGTACAGTTGATATCGGCATATTTGTACATAAAACTATAGAGTCTAGGTTGCAGGTCATTGAACTCACAAATTTTTCAGGTCTCTAGTCATTGAGCTTCGCAGTGTGCAATACAGACAAAAAATGACCTACACGTGCGTAATGTACACAATTCTGTACTCTGGGTCTGAATGAGTTAAGGAACGGGCACTTTCCCACTACGTCCCTCCTTCAATTCGCGCCTGGCGCACGACCAGCGGGGCTTTTATTATTTTCAGCGACAGGTGTTTTTCGCAAAAAGATTTCAAGACCAGTTGTACTCCAAAACACTTCAGTTCATACGCACTTTCGTGGTTGGATGATTTAAAATGTCACGTGCCTCAAGTGTCTGTCCGAGAATCGTGGACTTTCAGTATCGGAGTACTTTATTACGATTGGCTCAGTCAAATAAGAACATATCTTCTCACGTAGACACCTGGCCAATAACGAAAGGTAACTGTGGTTGTGGACGTAGGGTATTGAAGTCTAGCATGACCGTACATATTTTCGCGAAAAACACCTGTCCCTTAGTATTTATATTCACTCCAGGTAACGCCTTACAATATCTCTTGGACAAATGGGATATGAAGCATGCCATGGATCATAGCACGTATAATAACCCATACGTTTACTTATAACAGGGTACACTGATATCAAAAATTAGAATTTAAAAAAATATTATACATACAAGAAGCATAAGTAACATTCGTAAATTGTGAAATACATAGGACTCACAAGTCCCATATAAGTATGTATCAGGACAGATAACTGAAATGCTCTTCCACAGAATAAAATACATTGAAACTTAATAATTATTTTATTTTTGTTTGAAAAGCCAGTAGTTCTTTGTGCCGCTGTGGACGGCAATCATATTTTTTGATAGCAGGGAAACGAAATCCTCTGTGGTGTAGTGTTCGGAAGACTGAAGGAAAACGCTGCGAACGTTCACGATCTGCTATCTGCTATCTGCTATCTGCTATCTGCTATCTGCTATCTGCTATCTGCTGTCTCTACCTGAAGCCCTATTCCCCAAACATTTTTCTATCGTCGACTCGCTTCTTGAGATTCTCAGCGGTAACACTATAATTTGATTGCGTGAAAATAAAGACAAAGGTGAACTGCATGTGCCTAAGGTATTTTAAGTGGCTTTTTCCGGGAATTTCAAGCATGCCAATGATTGAAAAGTATCCGTTTTAGTACCTTTTCACTTAAATAGAATACAACTAGAAACAGAAACAAAAAAAAACTGGAACCTACCTTTTCAGACTTGAAACATTTCTTAGACGTTATTCGCATACAGACACTAATTAAAAACATGGAAATGTTTGTAAATAACAACTACAGTTTATTTTCCGTAACTTTGCACTTTTTTAATCAAACCTTTGGAAAATTCTACCCCACTCTCTCTCCCGTGTATGGCGTGTTTTGTTGTTTCTTAAATAACTTATATTGTGTATCACAAAATTTTTATACTTGTGTAGACATTAATATGCCTTATTTTTTGTTAAATCGAACTTTTACTTCTATTTAATTTCTAAATTATGTTTAATTTATATTAATACTAATAAGAACTGAAAAAAAATATGTGGCCTAGTAAGAAATAGTTTTTATGCAAAATATGATTACACTGAGTGTGCACAAATGCGGTGCGCTGTTCCTGAGGTGTAATTTTCTAGACGCGCTTAAGCTTTGTTTGCATGGGACGGATGAATATATTACAAGTAAAATTCAAGCAGGGCTTCAGAAAAGGTGTAAGTGACCATGAATGGACAAAATACGACTGAACAACTGCGTGCTGTTTGGCGGCTTGGGCAGATGGCGCTCGTAAGTCCACTGAGTCTACTGTTTGCAAATGTGGTTTATGTAACGAATCGCTGAAGGGAGGGGGGCGGTTGATAATTAATCACTCGCGCGCTGCGTGGACACGACAGAGGGATAATGCAACTACTAGTTAGTTCCAATCAGTTGGGCGCGTTCGGTTACATGTGCCTGTGTCTATATATAGAACGAAACCGCGACCTTAATTAGGCTATAGATAGGCGCGTGCAGCTTCCTGGCGGACTTGCGATGATAATACCATTTCCGAATATAGATCTGGTGTCGGGACACGTTCAGTTGCAGCAATGAGGTAACCAATGGCGGCCGCATAAAACATGCAGTTTCCATATTGCAAGACAGTATAAACAACTTTTGTAAACCTCGTGCCAGATACCTGGAAATTTCGCGTTTCTTTGTTGGTAGTACGCTGGGCACCAAGTTTTTTTTTTATATAATGCATTCTGCGTTGTTTGTTTATTGGCTTCTGGCCCAAGAAGGACCTAGTTCCCGATGTATCTGGATATACACTTTATACTATACGAATACCATTACTATACGTGTAATTCGGCCATCCCATAATTACTGCTTCTCGCTATATTTATGCTTAAGGTATCTTCACACTTTCTGAATAAGCCTTTTGAAAAATAACCGCATTTATGGCGTGTTTTGTTGTATCCAAGAAAAAGTCGTAAGTTACTTCATATGCGTTTTGTACTTCCGTTAACATAAACGTCACTTCTAAACTTTCTCTAATATCGTTTATAAATTGATATATTTAATTGAGTGAAAATAGACTGGTTACCGCTATATAGTAACAAAACGTTCTTATGTAAAATGTTATGACGCCGAGATATTTTTTTACGTTATTTGCAGAGTAAACATTTCTGCTAATGACGATATAGCTAAAGATTTCTGTCATATTTAGGAAACATGTTTAAATATTTTAATCTAAATCCACGGTCATAGTTATTGGAAGTATTTTTATGTATGTCCAATAAGTTTCACAAATAGCTAAATCATTACTGGAATAAATATTATTTCATAAAATAATATTATTTTCGTTCAATGCACTTACGTCGTGTTACAGGAATGGTTGTAGCTGTACCATATCCACAGTATATTGTGACACACTGCCGTGTCTGAAGGCGTTCGTCTGGGTCGTCTCGCGCAGCCCTCTGCACGAAGTGACATCTAGTGTGTTTGTTTAGATACAATATTCGACAGATATGGACTGCCTACTGATGACTGCTCTAGGTTTATAATCATTATTCAGTGTAACAAAAGATACAAAAATATATATATATAGTGGTCATATATGAGCTTGTCGGTTGACTTATTTATTATTACTGAACCAGATATTCACATGAAGAATGAATTGATAATTTGTCGGGTTTATTTGAGTTTCATGAGTGGTGTTTAAAAACTTTTATTTATATTGAATACAAGACGTCGTCTACAAGAGCTTGCAAGTTGTTCTAAATATAATTTGGTTGCTAATTTTTACAAAGCAAGTTTCTCAAACCGAATTCCTACAAAATTTTGTTAGTACTTAATTACTTCTAATATTGGTTCCAGCTTTATTATTCCGACTCTGGTATTGTCATCCACGAATCTAATGCACGACGAGCAATTTAAAGATTTTTCGTAGTCGAGTTCATTTGTCAGTTACCATAATAACCTAACACTCTTTATATTTACGGGGTCTTCGTGAGGTTGAAAGGGTGGTACCGTCACAATAAATGTATTAATACATATTGTGTAAGTTACTTACAGGTAAAGTGTGTCANTGTATTAATACATATTGTGTAAGTTACTTACAGGTAAAATGTGTCATGTTTGCTGTCCGGAAAACTGTTTAACCTCATTCAAACCCTGAAACACTATAAACAAACATGGAACGTNGTGTGTCATGTTTGCTGTCCGGAAAACTGTTTAACCTCATTCAAACCCTGAAACACTATAAACAAACATGGAACGTGGCTCAGATTGTGTTCTCTGTAACGCCATTATGACGCGGTCGCTAGAGCGAGAGCACGAGAGAGCACTCTTTAGGACAATTGGCACACGGCCTCACTTTCCCCCTGCAGAACGAACTAAAGGAAATCTTAATGTTTACAACAATATAGTTGAATTCGAAATTCCTACTGGTGGTGGTTTTTCTTTTCCTAATAATTCCTGTGTTTATGAGCAATTCAGACTAACAAAACAGATATACAGTTGACATTTGCCCTAAATGAGGTAATATTCATGTTTGTTTTAACTCATTTCCTCTTCTAGTGAGTATCCCGAAAGTATATCTTGAGAAGGTCTACAGAAAAGTTGGAAGTAACCACGAATAAAATATCCCTCAGAAGCATCCTGGGTGTGCCAAACTGTGAGCGAGTGACCAAAGAAATGGAAACGCACACGTGTTGTAAGGTTATGTATCACCAAAAAATAACGCGAAACTTTCATATCCCTGTTTATAGCTGTNGGAAACGCGCACGTGTTGTAAGGTTATGTATCACCAAAAAATAACGCGAAACTTTCATATCCCTGTTTATAGCTGTCACGTTTAACCAAGCAGTTTTAAAAGACTTTCTTGGGATCTATCTTTCTCCTCTCTTTGTATTCTTCCGCTATATGTAAAATTAACATTGCCATCAGATAGCTCACATTATTCTTGCGTCATTCAAATGGAAACGTGAAATTTTTTTATGATAGTAAATTTTATAACAATATACAAGTCCNGCATTATTCTTGCGTCATTCAAATGGAAACGTGAAATTTTTTTATGATAGTAAATTTTATAACAATATACAAGTCCGTGCTCTTGCGTGTATATATAAAAAACACTTCAGTAGTCATAAATGTACATATTACACTCGCAATAAAATGCCAAGCGTTGGAACTATTTTTTTATGAATTCGTTGCCAACTTAACTGGGAACCTGCATGCAACTTTGTGTTGTCGCTTCTATGTCGCTTTATGTATCTACGGGCAGTGATATTTTACAGAGATTGATTTCTAAAGTGCTCACTTTACCGTGAACAGCCTTGGGCCAAGTGTAGAATTCAGAGAAATTTACATTTGTAATTTATTGTTTTGTTTTCCTGTGTTCAGTATTTCTTTTCAACGCACTTTGGAGAAGACCTGGAGACGAATAACTGGATCATGTAGGCCTACGTATCAGCCCGAAGTAACAGGAAGTCTTTTCACTGTGGTAGCAGTAAATCATTCAACAAAAGCAAGCCGTCCCCGTGCATGGAGGACNAAGTAACAGGAAGTCTTCTCACTGTGGTAGCAGTAAATCATTCAACAAAAGCAAGCCGTCCCCGTGCATGGAGGACAGTTTAGTTTAGCTGATTGCCTCTTGAATATGGGACATTACTTAACCTCTGAGCTATTAGAGACCTGAAAAAATTGNAGATCTGGTGTCGGGACACGTTCAGTTGCAGCAATGAGGTAACCAATGGCGGCCGCATAAAACATGCAGTTTCCATGTTGCAAGACAGTACAAACAACTTTTGTAAACCTCGTGCCAGATACCTGGAAAATTCGCGTTTCTTTGTTGGTAGTACGCTGGGCACCAAGTTTTTTTCATATATATAATTGATTCTGCGTTGTTTGTTTATTGGCTTCTGGCCCAAGAAGGACCTAGTTCCCGATGTATCTGGATATACACTTTATACTATACGAATACCATTACTATACGTATAAATCGGCAATCCCATAATTACTGTTTCTCGCTATATTTATGTTTAAAGTATCTTCACACTTTCTGAATAAGCCCTTTGAAAAAATAACCGCATTTATGGGGTGTTTTGTTGTATCCACGAAAAAGTCGTAAGTTACTTCATATGCGTTTTGCACTTCCGTTAACATAAACGTCACTCCTAAACTTTCTCTAATATCGTTTATAAATGTATATATTTCATTGAGTGAAAATAGGCTGGTTACCGCTATATAGTAACAAAAAGTTTTTATGTAAAATGTTATGATGGCGAGATATTTTTTTTACGTTATTTGCAGAGTAAACATTTCTGCTAGTGACGATATAGCTAAAGATTTCTGTCATATTTAGGAAACATGTTTAAATATTTTAATCTAAATCCACGGTCATAGTTATTGGAAGTATTTTTATGTATGTCCAATAAGTTTCACAAATAGCTAAATCATTACTGGAATAAATATTATTTCATAAAATAATATTATTTTCGTTCAATGCACTTACGTCGTGTTACAGGAATGGTTGTAGCTGTACCATATCCACAGTATATTGTGACACACTGCCGTGTCTGAAGGCGTTCGTCTGGGTCGTCTCGCGCAGCCCTCTGTGCGAAGTGACATCTAGTGTGTTTGTTTAGATACAATATTCGACAGATATGGACTGCCTACTGATGACTGCTCTAGGTTTATAATCATTATTCAGTGTAACAAAAGATACAAAAATATATATATATATAGTGGTCATATATGAGCTTGTCGGTTGACTTATTTATTATTACTGAACCAGATATTCACATGAAGAATGAATTGATAATTTGTCGGGTTTATTTGAGTTTCATGAGTGGTGTTTAAAAACTTTTATTTATATTGAATACAAGACGTCGTCTACAAGAGCTTGCAAGTTGTTCTAAATATAATTTGGTTGCTAATTTTTACAAAGCAAGTTTCTCAAACCGAATTCCTACAAAATTTTGTTAGTACTTAATTACTTCTAATATTGGTTCCAGGTTTATTATTCCGACTCTGGTATTGTCATCCACGAATCTAATGCACGACGAGCAATTTAAAGATTTTTCGTAGTCGAGTTCATTTGTCAGTTACCATAATAACCTAACACTCTTTATATTTACGGGGTCTTCGTGAGGTTGAAAGGGTGGTACCGTCACAATAAATTTATTAATACATATTGTGTAAGTTACTTACAGGTAAAGTGTGTCATGTTTGCTGTCCGGAAAACTGTTTAACCTCATTCAAACCCTGAAACACTATAAACAAACATGGAACGTGGCTCAGATTGTGTTCTCTGTAACGCCATTATGACGCGGTCGCTAGAGCGAGAGCACGAGAGAGCACTCTTTAGGACAATTGGCACACGGCCTCACTTTCCCCCTGCAGAACGAACTAAAGGAAATCTTAATGTTTACAACAATATAGTTGAATTCGAAATTCCTACTGGTGGTGGTTTTTCTTTTCCTAATAATTCCTGTGTTTATGAGCAATTCAGACTAACAAAACAGATATACAGTTGGCATTTGCCCTAAATGACGTAATATTCATGTTTGTTTTAACTCATTTCCTCTTCTAGTGAGTATCCCGAAAGTATATCTTGAGAAGGTCTACAGAAAAGTTGGAAGTAACCACGAATAAAATATCCCTCAGAAGCATCCTGGGTGTGCCAAACTGTGAGCGAGTGACCAAAGAAATGGAAACGCACACGTGTTGTAAGGTTATGTATCACCAAAAAATAACGCGAAACTTTCATATCCCTGTTTATAGCTGTTCACGTTTAACCAAGCAGTTTTAAAAGACTTTCTTGGGATCTATCTTTCTCCTCTCTTTGTATTCTTCCGCTATATGTAAAATTAACATTGCCATCAGATAGCTCGCATTATTCTTGCGTCATTCAAATGGAAACGTGAAATTTTTTTATGATAGTAAATTTTATAACAATATACAAGTCCGTGCTCTTGCGTGTATATATAAAAAACACTTCAGTAGTCATAAATGTACATATTACACTCGCAATAAAATGCCAAGCGTTGGAACTATTTTTTTATGAATTCGTTGCCAACTTAACTGGGAACCTGCATGCAACTTTGTGTTGTCGCTTCTATGTCGCTTTATGTATCTACGGGCAGTGATATTTTACAGAGATTGATTTCTAAAGTGCTCACTTTACCGTGAACAGCCTTGGGCCAAGTGTAGAATTCAGAGAAATTTACATTTGTAATTTATTGTTTTGTTTTCCTGTGTTCAGTATTTCTTTTCAACGCACTTTGGAGAAGACCTGGAGACGAATAACTGGATCATGTAGGCCTACGTATCAGCCCGAAGTAACAGGAAGTCTTTTCACTGTGGTAGCAGTAAATCATTCAACAAAAGCAAGCCGTCCCCGTGCATGGAGGACGGTTTAGTTTAGCTGATTGCCTCTTGAATATGGGACATTACTTAACCTCTGAGCTATTAGAGACCTGAAAAAATTGAGGATTTATTTGGTTATAAGCTCGACTTCAAACACGTAAGTATTTCTATCACGTTCACAGCTATAGTACAGTTTATTCGACACGTTATTCACAACTCTGTAATGTAAAATATATTCAATAAACTTCCGAACAATAATAAAAAATTTTAACCAATACATAGTATTGAAAAATTTTCTGTTTATTAGTATGTAAATATACAACATGTACACTGAAGAGCCAAAAAAAACTGGTATAGGCGTGCGTATGCAAATAACAGAGGTATGGAACCAATCAGTTTAACGCGATGCGGTCAGCAGCTAGATCGGNGTATAGGCGTGCGTATGCAAATAACAGAGGTATGGAACCAATCAGTTTAACGCGATGCGGTCAGCAGCTAGATCGGATACTGCTGCTTTAATGGCAGGTTATCAAGATTTAAGTGTGTGTGAACATGGTGTTAAAGTCCGCGCACGAGAGATGGGACATAGCATCTCCGAGGTAGGTTGTCGAGTCCACACCACGTCGTCTTGCGGCACTTCTGCGTGCTCGGGGGGGNGTGTACCAGTTTTTTTGGCTCTTCAGTTTACTACACAAAGTTTGGGACTTCACTACCCATTTCACAGGGGGCTGATGTGGCGCAGTGATCAGACTGCCCACCTCCCACCTAGGCAAACTGGGATCGATTCCCGGCGAGGTCGCTCCCGGATTTTCGGATGTAGTAATCGTGCCCAACGATTCCATTGGTCGGCGAGTTTTCTCGGGGATATCCCCGTTTCCCCCGCCTTTGCTTTCCAGCGCTGCTCCATACTCACCTCACTTCAACCTGATCTACTCTCAAGACCTTGATGTTAAGAGCCTCCCAAATCTCTCTAATTCTCCACATATTTCACTCTTTCTTTAGCTATTGTAGAAAAGATATTGTGGATGTAAGGGGGAAAAAATAAAACCTAGAGTATGTTCACGATAAAATTAGCACATTTAAAACCCTGAGTAATGTCTACTTGTATGCACATTGCGTACTCTTCCACAATATGTAAAATCAACATTGTCATGTGCCTAATTACATTATTCACGTGACGGTCAAGTGAAACTGTGACACATGAGAAAAGGAAATATTTTACCAATTTCCTCATTCTTACACTGATGTGCATTTAAAAAAATTTTATCAAAATAAATAATTACAATATACACAAGAGGTAGTGTCATTTTACAAGGGTTTATTTCAAAANAAAAAATAAAACCTAGAGTATGTTCACGATAAAATTAGCACATTTAAAACCCTGAGTAATGTCTACTTGTATGCACTTTGCGTACTCTTCCACAATATGTAAAATCAACATTGTCATGTGCCTAATTACATTATTCACGTGACGGTCAAGTGAAACTGTGACACATGAGAAAAGGAAATATTTTACCAATTTCCTCATTCTTACACTCATGTGCATTAAAAAAAATTTTATCAAAATAAATAATTACAATATACACAAGAGGTAGTGTCATTTTACAAGGGTTTATTTCAAAAGTGTTCAATTAACCGTGAGCGACCTATAGCAATCACAATCGTGCTTTCTCAGCACGCCTATAAAATTGTGTAAATTTGCGAACTTTCTCTTGGAGTGAAAGTCAGTGACAAACTTGCAAAATGTCATAGGAGGAAATCTCGTTCTTTGCGATCTGAAGTTGCGGCTACTGAACAAGCATCTGAATTTCAAGTAACAATAGGACTGGAGTTTAGCCTACAAGTGACTGAACACACAAAACTTTCATGCCAGAACTAATAACAAACTATAGTCTGTTTGCGGGGTCTTCATACTTTTTTAATCAAACCTTTGAGAAAATCACACCGTGTATGGCTGTTTGATTGTTTCCTAAGCATGTCATGTATCACAAGTGTTTTATGCTACTGTTGACACAGAAGTATCTTATTTTTTGTTATATTGAAACTTTACATATATTTTATCCCTAATTTACAGAATTTTATTTATAATCAAATGAATAAAAACAGGGAATGTGTTGGTATTGCGTAGTAAGGAATAGTTCTTCTGCAAACTGAGGGCGTACGAATGCGGTGCGTTGTCCTTTTGATGAAATTTTTTACACCTAGTTTAGCTTTGTTTGCATGAGGCGGAAGAATAGCCTGAAAATAGAACATCAGAACGTCTTCAGAGAAGATTAAAGTAGCCGTGAATGGACTGTAATAACGATGGTACAGTCGAGCCACGGGCAGACAAGTCACTACGCTCCATTGGTCCTTACTGGGACAGAAGCCAACACCGAATCGTCTATATAACTAAGGTCTGTGTAGTTATAGCGTGCTGCCAGAAAAGAACGGGAAAAAACTTGCCCCTGAACAGCGACTAGGCCTTAGTGGGGAAAACTAGAGATTTAGGAAAGGGGAAGAAACGTCTAGGGCCTATATTAAACAATCTCAATACGTAAATATTTGTGTTAATTGTAACAATGGTGTTGGAATATACGTATGTACTTTGTATGTTTGAAATAATTTTTTGTTCTATTTCAATTTTTGTACTTAAATATTTTTTTAATGAAAAAAAATTGTAATTAATGGATTTAGTTGAGCTTAACCCAACTTAATCTAATTTAACCTAACCTCGTTGCTCAGATCACAAAAGGGAGTGAAATATTAACAACATTTTGGGCAAAATTTGTATAATGCAGGTTGTTAATTCTGGCCTCAATCTTTGTAAACTCTATAAACCGGAAACCAGGGTGGCTGTACCGGGAATCTAACCCGGGTCCTTCCGAATGCGAATCGAGTGGTATAACACTGCGCCTCCCCGCTTGATGGTAGGTTCGTGATCACTGGAGCCAAACTGAGGCCGTGTTCCAATTCGTTTCAAGTTTCGTTTTTCCGTTATTTCTATTTGGCTTTTTGAAAGATTAGTCGAAACACCACTAAATTCAGCTGTCTAGCATGCCATGCTACTAATATTTTGGCGTTATCATGATTCCAAAATTAAAACTCCACGAAGTGTTAAAATAAACAGCAATTATTCCTAAAAGGTTTTAGAGTGCCATTTAAAATTTAAAATTAACAAAATTAAACAAGTATGATGTGTATAAGTTGCTTCACAAAAAACGTGTCATGAAAAATGCGCACTTCAAGAATATTTCAGCAACTTGCTTTGTGAAATAATTATTGTTAGCACAATACACATTTTTTTTTTGTTCCAAAAAACTCGCATATATGTGTATTAAACTTTTCAAACAAATCTGATATGGCATATTTGGTAATTTGTCAGCTACGAAGTTGACAAAACACAAGAAGCCACTGACAAAGATGTGTCACGCATTTTGGAGAGATAATGGGTCACGCGACCATTTTGTTAACAAGCACTGTCAACTGGAACACGGCATCAGTGTGGAAGGGGCCGGGAAATGTACCTCCTCTCTGTGTGCAGTAGGTGAGAGGTCCACGGCTCAGATTACACTTCCGCTGTCGCTCTCAGACGGTGCCCCAAAAAAAGAGATGATTGGTTTTAAGCGAAGGGGAGGTAGATATTGAGAGGTTCTAAGATGCTGAAGGGCTACTCCTGTTCGAGTCGTCCTCCGAGACGGCGTTCGAGGGTCAAGTCTGCCCTCCCGGCCTATATCTCGGCCTAGATGTGTGCATGTGTGTTAAGGGGAGAAGTGCGACTGACGCACGGGGAAACTGGCCGCAGTAGCGGATATAGACAGGTGGCTACTTTGAAGGGTGGGGAACAGAGCATTAAGTTCAAATCACATATTATGTGTTAATACTACGTATAAATACCAGTACTTCCACAGTATAGTTCAAAATGGGCTACTACCTCCCTCCTCCCTTTTCAAAACCCCAAATTGGCCCCAAAACTCTCAAAACCCTCAAACTTGTTCATTTATCTCACTTATACACCGTTTAACTGATCTGTACTAAAATTGGCACAGATGCCCTTCAATGCCCACCTTAAAATACTGTGTAGACCAAAGCCCTATTTAGTCCCCCCCCCCACCCTTCACCCTCGCCAACCCACAATGCCCAAAATCAACTAATATAATAATACCCGGTTAACACTGGGTAGTTCTGCTAGTACTACATAAAATGTCCTGTGACTGTACTAAGTTAATGTAATAATACTACATTATTAACGACTTACTTGATTTCAATAATACGCTAATTTTACCCAGTGTAACCACCCCCATTTTTCGGAAAAGAGAAATCCCCCAGTTCCTTTTGGGTTAACCACAGAAAGCCTCACTGGTGAAAAGTGCAAGAAAAAAATATTTTATGGCATTGAAATGTCTGAATTCTTTTCTGTTTTGTGGATATTGTAAGTCTTTGCAATTTGATATGAACTTAAATTTGGTTAACGTACTTTTTCAATACGAAGATAAAATTTTAACATTTACTTATTTAGCGTAACTATTAACATTTAAAATTAAATTCTTTTCAAAAAAAATTTATAATTAAATACTCAGTTTGATTTTAACTGTAGTGTCAATTTTCGCCTGAGATTGGTATTCCGAACTGGCTATTTTAAAATAGAACTTGCTCTATAACAAAACTAAAATACATTTAAAAAATTGTGATTTTAAGAAATGTCCTAATATATTAAGTCGAAAATATATAAGTATATTAAGTATGATTTTTTTTCAGTTTTTTTGGTCAAATGTATTAATTTAAAATCGATTCAGTTCTGTTGATTTATTTTCGATAATTAATAGTGCCTTTACCATTACTAAAAACAGTGATNCCAGACCAGGAAGCATGGACTCCGCAGTCCTCTGTGTACTTCCAGACCAGGAAGCATGGACTCCGCAGTCCTCTGTGTACTTCCAGACCAGGAAGCATGGACTCCGCAGTCCTCTGTGTACTTCCAGACCAGGAAGCATGGACTTCGCAGTCCTCTGTGTACTTCCAGACCAGGAAGCATGGACTTCGCAGTCCTCTGTGTACTTCCAGACCAGGAACCATGAACTCCGCAGTCCTCTGTGTACTTCCAGACCAGGGAATATATACTCCGCAGTCCTCTGTGTACTTCCAGACCAGAAAGCATGGACTCCGCCATCATCTGTGTACTTCCAGACCAGGAAGCATGGACTTCGCAGTCCTCTGTGTACTTCCAGACCAGGAACCATGAACTCCGCAGTCCTCTGTGTACTTCCAGACCAGGGAATATATACTCCGCAGTCCTCTGTGTACTTCCAGACCAGAAAGCATGGACTCCGCCATCATCTGTGTACTTCCAGACCAGGAAGCATGGACTTCGCAGTCCTCTGTGTACTTCAAGACCAGGAAGCATGGACTTCGCAGTCCTCTGTGTACTTCCAGACCAGGAAGCATGGACTCCGCAGTCCTCTGTGTACTTCCAGACCAGGAAGCATGGACTTCGCAGTCCTCTGTGTACTTCCAGACCAGGAAGCATGGACTCCGCAGTCCTCTGTGTACTTCCAGACCTGGAACCATGAACTCCGCAGTCCTCTGTGTACTTCCAGACCAGGAAGCATGAACTCCGCAGTCCTCTGTGTACTTCCAGACCAGGAAACATATACTCGGCAGTCCTCTGTGTACTTCTAGACCAGGAAGCATATACTCCGCAGTCCTCTGTGTACTTCCAGATCAGGAAGCATGGACTCAGCAGTCCTCTGTGTACTTCCAGACCAGGAAGCATGGACTCCGCAGTCCTCTGCGTACTTCCATACCAGGAAGCATGGAATTTAGTCCTTGTTTGCTTGCAGATTTGTTACAGAATCAAGGTCGTTCCGAGCGTGTATGGCGAACGGTGAAAATTGATTCAGCTTGAAAATTTTTTACGCTCACGATCCTACTGTCAAAGCGTTTTATTTTATATTTGTGTAGAGGAGAAAAAGCTTATTCCTTAGATATTTAAGTTATTTTTGTACCTATTTATTGCCTCATAGTCCTCAAGGCCGTATTTAATAGAAGGCATTCAATTTTTAAATTACTTATAAGTACGCATTACTCATATCCACCTTGTTTTCAAATAACTTCCCAAAATGTTACTGTCCCTCTCCGTACGTGATACTTAGATATTAATTACAGCTAATTTGGCGGCACTGTAGAAAATGAATATCTGAAAGTTTGCTTGCTACAAGGAAAATTTGCATAGCACCGTTCGCAAAACTGGTTTTTTTTTTTCCTGTTCCCACATCCAATCAGAGGATCAGTGGTGTGGAGTGGAGAGGCGATATTTGGCCTTAACATCGAGATCTTGAGACCCAATGAGGGCATGGAGCAGTGCCGGAAATCCCCGAGAATACCCAGAGACCATCGGCATCGTCTGGCAGGATTCCCAAAATGCGGAAATCTGGGAGCGACCCCACCAGGAATCGAGCCCTGTTCGCCTAGGTAAGAGGCGAGTACTCTTACCACTACACCACTGCGGGCCCTCAAAAAGTTGCGATCGGCTCAATTTTCTTGGCGCAAACGACGTGGACGACGCCGAAGTGGCGAGAAGCGTCCTGATTGGCTGACGGTACAATCCGCTCTGTCTGCTCAGCATTGTCTGCGAACGTAAGAATCCACCATAACCCCTTAACATAAGCATTAAGTTTTCTTTTCAAGTCATGCAAAAGAGGATACTTTTAGTCTAACAAGTACTTACGAATTCCATGTATAGTCTATTCGCGGTATCTTCACACTTTTTAAATCAAACCCTTCAAAAACACCCCATGTATGACGTGTTTTGTTACTTCCTGAATATGTTATGTATCACACGATTTTTATACTCGTGTTGACATAGAAGTGCCTCATTTTTGGTTAAATTGAATTTTTATTTACATTAAATTTTTAAATTACAATATTTCATTTCTGACTGAAATGAATAAAAACGTGCCTCGTAACAAATAGTTCTTATGCAAAATATGATTACAGTGAGTGCGTACGAATGCGGTGCGTTGGCCCTCTGGTGTCATTTTCTAACCTTTAGTTGCATGAGGCGGAGGAATATCCTGGANCGTACGAATGCGGTGCGTTGGCCCTCTGGTGTCATTTTCTAACCTTTAGTTGCATGAGGCGGAGGAATATCCTGGAAGTAAAACTTTAGCAGAGTTACAGAAAAGTTGCACGTAACCGTGAATGGATTATAATAACTAACATGACGGAACCTATGAATAGAACTCCTATTGGTATTTAGAACCAGCAGGAAACAATAATAAAATGTTTGTGTGCAAGCAGCGGCCAATCGCATTAAACAGGACGAAGGCGTTGTCCGTATTGATGCTGGCTTCTTACCTTGTACAGTACTGACCATGATTCTACCTATTCTGCAACACGTCAATGTGTGAAAGTGCATACTTGGGATAACGTGTTAAGTTTCATGGTAAAACGCGTATTTTAAATACTCTGCGATGCAGTTGAACAAATATATTACAACATATATTATGCATTGTTTTTTGCAGCATACTCTCACACATCAATGTAGGTTTTAACAAGTAATATACACATAAGCATTACATCAANACATTGTTTTTTGCAGCATACTCTCACACATCAATGTAGGTTTTAACAAGTAATATACACATAAGCATTACATCAAGTTAACAATTAAATATAAAGAGACAGTTAAAACATTTTTTTTTTCACTCTACTTTTGCAAGCAGAGTAGTGGATAGTTTCAGTAGTAATGTATTTCTATCAGCAACTGTTGATTTACGCACATCCTGAAGCGATGAATTGTCACAATTCAGACATGTTGTGACCGGCAACATCTTATTCTTACGTGATGTTCTGCAATGAGACGTCGCCACGGACTTGGTGGCGGCAGGCTTCTTACATTTGACAGCAGGCAGCTGGACGTCCTCCTTAGTAATGTCAATCACAGCAGCAGAGTTGGGAGGTTCAGAAAGCACGAAAGTCTGGAGTCCCCGAGATGACATCAGGGGAATGGGTAGTGCTCCGGCCAGACNTTGGGAGGTTCAGAAAGCACGAAAGTCTGGAGTCCCCGAGATGACATCAGGGGAATGGGTAGTGCTCCGGCCAGACGACACGCTTAGTAAACTGAATGCTAGGATCTCAGGCGTTGTGGTAGGACATGATCGGTGCGATCTGGTAAATCAGATAGGGTCTACGCTCGGTGCGGCCTGATGAACAGGTCGGGGCTACGGATTTGGTCAATTTCGGTAAGCGCTGGTCATGTCTGCGTTGAGAGGGCGTGATCCCTCTTCCCCGCCTACTGGGAGGCCGGGGTGTAGAATGACCGTAATAGCTAAGAGTGCCCCGTTACCAAATAAGAGCATGGCTCTGGCTGTGTATTATATATATATATATATATATAATACACAGCCAGAGCCATGCTCTTATTTGGTAACGGGGCACTCTTAGCTATTACGGTCATTCTACACCCCGGCCTCCCAGTAGGCGGGGAAGAGGGATCACGCCCTCTCAACGCAGACATGACCAGCGCTTACCGAAATTGACCAAATCCGTAGCCCCGACCTGTTCATCAGGCCGCACCGAGCGTAGACCCTATCTGATTTACCAGATCGCACCGAGCATGTCCTACCACAAGGCCTGAGATCCTAGCATTCAGTTTACTAAGCGTGTAGTCTGGCCGGAGCACTACCCATTCCCCTGATGTCATCTCGGGGACTCCAGACTTTCGTGCTTTCNAGCCAGCACCAAAGGCTCTTCAGGAAGGTAAACTCTTATCGCATCTTGCAATAAGGCGTGAGTTATAACTTCGTCTGGACGACATGGCAGGGGAGTGTTTGTTCGCATATATTTAACAATACACCTCCCCAGAATATTACATTCGACCATCTGCTGACATCTCTCGTACGATATTGGGATGTGGGAAAGTAGCCGATGCGCTATACCGTCGCACTGTTCGCTGTACGTTCTTGGCTCGGTCTCACCATCACAGACATTGGTTATGTTGCTGTTACCAGGCGTTACACGTCTGTAGGCTGTCTCTGGACGAAATGGCACGTTCATCTTGAGCTCACTGGTTCCGACTGGCAGGGTAGACACAGCTTATATAGTGGTCGTACTGTACGACCACATAGCGTCAGTGGTTCTTGGACAATAATAGTCGTATATGGGGATAAATGTCGTATATTATCTTGAAACATATAGTCATTAGCTCTGAGTTCATCAATAATCTTATTTGTATCTTCACTGACAGAAATATATCCCCTTCTCAGTAATGCAACCAGCATACTTAGTCTATCAACTAGGTCGTTGGGTACTTCAGAAAATAAGTAGCTAGACTTCATGACTCTCTTCGCAAAAGGTTCACAATACATGTTCGCATCAATGTTCTTCCATAATGGGTAGTTTGTGAGATACATCTAAGCCATAGTACTTGGTTCGAATATTCGTTTATTTGGTCTCAACTTCACATATCCGTCTTCTTCATCATCGTGTTTACGCTTCGGTTTGCAGATGCCGCTACTTCATCATCGTTAGTAGAATATGTATATTTCGCATCATCATCATCATCGTCCTCGGACTTGTTGGTCACACTTTCGTGCTGGATAGTTGTAACATCCTCGTTTTTCATCTTACTTGTTAGCAGTACATGTTTGTTGTTCACATCGTTGAACGATCTGTATGGTTTGCGCTCTTCATAATACATGTCAGCAACAGGCTTATTTCCTTCTTCACAGAATGTTTTGGAACTTGATGGATATCCGGATAATGTTATGGGTAAATGTACAATCAATAGTTTACACAACGAATCAGTATGGTAGTCATTCATTGTATTACCTTGTGTCAACAAGTTCAATGCTTGCTGCCTTGTGCCGAGTAAAGGTGTGTTACCTTTACATATAGCAGTATGCCTCTTTATATTGTCACTTCTACCAAATGTCGCACCGCAAATATTACATGATAGTATTCTGGAGGCTGGTTTCTTTTGACACTCACTCTGTTCATGTCACCGTGCATTGCAACTTTTACTGAATGTCTTGTCGCAGTAACTGCATTGTTTTCCATGTAATTGTTAAACATTTGGTGAAGTTTTGCATGTAGGCCAACAGATCATTTTCGATTGCATGTTTTCCACACTTTTCATCATCTTCAAGTGTATAACAACTTAAACATATGTACTACTACTATGCAGTGCAGACTCCTCCACTCTGCGGACTCCGCCCTCTGCAGACTCCTCCCCTCTGCTGACTCCTCACCTCTGCGGACTCCTCACCTCTGCGGACTCCTCACCTCTGCGGACTCCTCTTTTCTGCACACACCCCCCTCTGCGGACTCCTCTTTTCTGCAGACTCCTCCCTTCTGCATACACTAGTACCTTCACACAGTAGTGTTACTGTACACAATAGCTTAGCGACTAAGTTAATTTCTGCGGTTACTCTAATTTATACCCTCATTCTGCAGGTCGAATACGAAGTTAGGTTCTAATTTTCTCTGTAGTGGATTATAGGGAAATAGGCAAGTGGCTGAAGTAAAATTTGTTCTTAATTACAGCTGATAAATTATATATAATGTCCAACTGGTACATATTTCACATCGCCTTCAGCAGACTTGGAGGTCACACTTGCGTTCTCGATGTTCTGGATAGTTGTAGCAACTTCGTTTATAACTTTGTATGATAGCAGCGTCTGTTTGTTGTTCGCATCTTCTCGACATCTGTATAGCTCGAACTCTTCATAGTAAATGCCTACAAGACTTGTAATTCCTTCTTCACACTCAGTGAAGTTTTTTTGCAGGTTGTAGTACGGGACATTCTCTATTGCATGTCCTCAATCTGCATACATCTATTTGTCAAGTGTTGTAAGTAAATTTGTTCTCAACCGTAGCTGATGTATCTTATATAATGTCCAACCAGAACCCTTTCTCATATATTCTTCTTCCTCGTGACAAATTTTCTGTATATTACCTTCAAGCAATCTTCAATTTTGCGTGTGTTATACAGAAGTATATTCGAGGTCTTGAAGGTTCTCTTGCTATATTCATCTTCGTGTGGTTCTGGTTTGGTGTATTTACAGTCCAACCATATATTATATTTTAATGCACCTTCTCTTTTCATTTCGCATGTAAGTTGATCCACAATATTCTGTTTCACATGCTTAAGATATGTACAAATATCATCCACCATGTCTGATGAATAAGATGCAACATACGTCTTCATAAGACCCCGGAATGCAGATTCTTTTAGTATGAACCCATTCTTATTTGGTAAGTTTACAGCAGATACAGGTGTAGGTGCTTTATATGTACACATTTTGTTATGATTGTAATACGACTCGCGACATTGTTTTACCTGATGGTCGTGTATTTCGAATCGCATGCTGTCTGGAACACCTGTTACTTCATAACATTTGAATTCACGACCGCACTTTTGAAACAAGTAGTATAGTGAGCACATTGTGTCTTCTTCAAACCTTTTCCAGATTTCTCATGTTGGTGAGCACTGCTACTTTTACTAAAGGTCTTGTTGCAGTAGTGACATGAATATCTTGATGCCTGTGGTAAACTGTTCATGTCCAGGTCTGATATTGACGATGATGACAGCACACCGGTATCCAATGCAGCAGGTGTCTGCCCTTCACATGTTTTTTCAGACGTATGCAATACGCTGCGTCTCTTAGCTGACACAGGAGACAGTCCCTCACACGTTGCAAGATGTCTTTTTAAGTTATCGCGTCGTCCAAATTGAGACTTACACTATTCATATGTTAAGCTAGATTGCTTCATGTTCATAGAACAAGCAGTTTCATGACGACGAGCATGACAGCTCTTAGTAAATGGTTACTTGCAGAAACAGCCAAATGACTTTCTGGCGTATTTTTCATCTTCGCTCGAGACGATGTGTATTCCTCGAAATTGTANTTGCAGAAACAGCCAAATGACTTTCTGGCGTATTTTTCATCTTCGCTCGAGACGATGTGTATTCCTCGAAATTGTAATAACAACTAAGGCGATTCCATCAATTTCACATATATATGTTTAAATATTCATATTTCGCCAGTGGGTTTTAAGTTTTTTTTGTGTGTTCTGTAAACATATATTCAGCTAACGTCTCTCAACCGCTACAAGCCATTTTACATCTCTCATGTCGACGTGCATTGCTACTTTTACTAAATATCTTATCGCATTAGTGACAATGTTTCCTACGCATTGGTGAAGGATTGTGTTCATTGTTCACATGAAGGTCAGAAGTTGTTGNTCGCATTAGTGACAATGTTTCCTACGCATTGGTGAAGGATTGTGTTCATTGTTCACATGAAGGTCAGAAGTTGTTGATGAAGGCGTATCAATACTTTGTACAGCAGACATCTGATCGTCACAATTTTGTAACGTTGACAATGCACTGTGNGGCGTATCAATACTTTGTACAGCAGACATCTGATCGTCACAATTTTGTAACGTTGACAATGCACTGTGTTGCCTAGCATGTAGAGAAACAAGGTCTGTGCACTTTTTCATATGTATGTTTAAACTGTCTATATGGGTGAACATACCTTAGCATATATGACATCGATAGCCTGTGCGATATGGATGCCACCCTCTATATTAAAATTTCCTCATCCATGTAGTGTAAGGTGCCACCCTTTATGTTAAGCCTGGCGCGCTTCGTCCCAGTGTTCGACGTCGCTCTTTGTTTAGGGTGGGTGCGTCGTTGACGTGTTAGGCGTCATCCTTTATATTAAAAATGCTCGCGTCATTGAAGTATACTGTGATGTGCTTTATTATGCTTCGCGCGCTTCTCCGCAGTGTTTGGTGTCACCCTTTATGTTAAGGTGCGTGCATCGTAGAAGTGTTCGGCAATGTTCTTTGTATTACACCAAGTGCCATGGTGATGTCCTTTATGTGATGCCTCACGTCATTACAACTGGGGAAGACTCTGAGATAATCCTCCTGGCTTGGAATGCTACCATGTGATATCTGAGACAACCTCACACTTGAAATGCGAGAGCATGAAGTATATGATATAGTAGGAATAAATTAAATGGTAATCATACTTGGGAAGACTCTGAGATAACTCATTACATAGGGAACAGTCAGGTGACATGGTAGGGATTTGGGAAGACCTGGAGAACCCCCCTCCAAGAGTATGATGTAGGGGTCAGTCGGGTGACATGGCAAGGATTTGGGAAGACTCGGAGAACACCCCCATATAGAGACCAGTCGGGACATCTGGAATACCTGGAGAACACCCTCTTGCCTATGTTATGTATTTGCTGGTTGTGCCCTAAATGGTTCGGGAATTATGATCAACTATGATTATAATATCGCTTCGGCCTTAAATGACTATTTGTTAATTTTCCTTGTCGGCGGTGATGCCAATGCTATGAATTTGACGAGTACATATTAAATGGTTCGGGAATTATGGCCAGCTTTGCTTATAAGTTTGCATAGGGCTTAAATGACTATTTGTTAATTTTCCTTGTCTGCGTCGATGCCTATGTTATGAATTTGACGACTACGTCTTAAACGGTTCGGGAATTACGACAAACTATGCTTATACGTTTGCATACGGCTTAAATGACCACGGGTACAGCGGAAGAAAACGTGTGAGGGATATATTGATGCGGACTTGGTCATATTTTGGTACCAGGACTGGACGAGGGTGGAGACTCTTCGCTGCGGTAGGATTATGTCAGATAGGATAGAAAGAGAGAAGGAAATACTAAGGTAGGTGGAGCTGCTAATGTCGTGAAGTCTTCCGTGACTATGCCTGAACGGCCATGGTATTGTTCTGCTGATTGTGAAACTGTAAGGTGCGGTGGCCTTGAACTTGGCATTAGCTGAAGCGTGCAAATACTCTTCCACGCGACCGTGACAGACAACTCCGGGTGGGACCTATACGCGTCAGTCTGTTCTTCAAGTCTTGCTGTATTTTTATTTCGCATTAACTAAAACTGCATACCCCCAATGGGTGGCTTAAATTAATCTGATAATAATAATTTTGAATTACAAGTTGTTAAATGATAATGACAAAAGTTATTGAAATGATAAAGTACAACATTAAACTACTCCTATCGCCAATAATTACAAAAGAATTTCACAAATGCGGAAAGTTACAATAAGGTTATTACAACTCAATGCTGAAAAATATAGGCCTAATGAAATTATAAATTACATGATCAGTCTTAGAAGTCATTGCATAATTTATCTATGTCGGTTAGGTTGGAATAGATTAGCGTTTGGCACGTAGGAGGGTATAAATTAATTTATTATAATATTATAAATAAGCAAAACAGAAAAACACAAGTTTTGCCGCGCCGTGAGACCTCCTATATACCAAGTGTGGGTAGGATGTAGGGAGTCTTAAGCTTACTTAAAGTTAACACAATAAAAATAATAAAAATTCACAATTACTGTGTAGCATTAACACATAATTACAAATCAAGTTTGAAGATTAATTTATATTATTTACACATTTTTGTGTTAAATTCATTCGTTCTATGCAGTGTTTGTACTGTTTAGTAATCTCTATAGTAAAGTTTTTTACAATAATTATTATGAAGTTATCTATCATATTACATTTTCTGTAACATATTGAATATTTTAGGATTATAATCAAACATAGTTTTAATGAAACTATAACTATTGCAAACATTTTACTATCATCATCAGTTTGTAGAAAATTACTAAGCCTTATTTTTATGATAGTATTTGATAGGTATGTATAAAATATATTAAACAAGTTTGATAACTATGTAATATATGTTCAGAGTACTCCGGTCTAAATATAAGAGCTTACATTTTTTTTTTTTTTTTTTTTTTTTTTTTTAAGAAAATATATTATAGTTCTTTAAACTATATGTCAAAAAAATATATAAGATGCAGCTGTGTGTTATATTATCTGTGATTACTTATTAGTTTTTTTTTTTTGTAACATTGAATAGTGATGGAATTTATTAACAAAGATAGAAAAGGACGACGCACTCAATCTACTGATATGTTTTTTGTTTAAGTGCAAACTATAATAAAGCGGAGTGGTGTTGGCGTGTATGTGTAAAAGAGCTGAAGTGTGTGTGTGTGTTAGTGTAACACCGGCTGGTTGTGATTGTGTTGAGAGTGTGGCGGTGTTGTTTACCTTATTACTGACTGAGTAGCGGAGCGCGCGAAGAAGGGATTTGCTGATCGTTGCCATTGCGCCACCTACGGCGGGAAATGCAGTGTGGCGCGGCGCTTAGTGTTACGTCACGGCTGAATCGAACACTCCGTGAGGCTCCACCTATGTCCCGTGTTCACGGCTGTGCTGTCAACTCATAAAAACACACTTTATTATTGCAATGCCATCCTAAAAAGATAACATACTTGTGAGTAAATTACACACTGAGGAGACAAAAGTCATGGGATACCTTCTAATATCGTGTCGGGCCTCCTTTTACCCGGCGAAGTGCAGCAACTTGACGTGGTGGACTCAACAAGTCGTTGGAAGTCTCCGGAACAAATATTGAGCCATGCTGCCTCTATAGACGTCCATAATTGCGAAAGTGTTGCCGGTGCAGGAGTTTGTGCACGAACTGACTTCCCGATTATGTCCCAATTATGTTCGATGGGATTCATGTCGGGCGATCTTGGTGGCCAAATCATTCGCTGGAATTGTCCAGAATGTTCTTCAAACCAATCGCGAACAGCTGTGGCCCGGTAACATGGCGCATTGTCATCTATAAAAATTCCATCGTTGTTTGGGTACATGAAGTCCATTAATGACTGCAAGTGGTTCCAAGTAGCTGAACATAACCCTTTCCAGTCAATGATCGGTTCAGTTGGACCAGAGGATCCAGTCCATTCCATGTAAAAACAGCCCACACCATCATGGAGCCACCACCAGCTTGCACAGTTCCTTGTTGACAACTTGGGTCCACGGATGCGTGGGGTCTGCGCCACACTCGAGCCCTATCATAGGCTCTTACCAACTGAAATCGGGACTCATCTGACCAAGCCACGGTTTTCCAGTCGTCTAGGGTCCAACTGATATGGTTACGAGCCCAGGAGAGGCGCTGCAGGCGATGTCATGCTGTTAGTAAAGGCACTCGAGTAGGTATTCTGCTTGCATAGCCCAGTACAGCCAAAGTTCGCTGTACTGTCCTAACGGACAAGTCCGTCGTACGTCTCACAATGATTCCTGAGGTTATTTCACGCAGTGTTGCTTGTCTGTTAACACTGGCCATTCTGCGCACACGTCGTTGGTCTCGGTCATTAAGTGCAGGCGGTCGGCCACTGCGTTGTCCTTGGTGGGAGGTTATGCCTGAAATTAGGTATTCTCGGCACACTCTTGACACTGTGGATCTCGGAATGTTGAATTCCCTAACCATTTCCGAAATGGAATGTCCCATGCGTCTAGCTCCAACTACCATTCCACGTTCAAAGTCTGTTAATTCCCGTCGTGGGGCTATAATCACGTCAGAAACCTTTTCACATGAATCACTTGACTACAAATGAAAACCCAACCAATGCACTGCCCATTTATACATTTTGTACACGATACTACTGCCATCTGTATATTTGCATTTTGCTATCCCATGACTTTTGTCACCTCAGCGTATATGTAAAACCGGGCTCTAAACATTATAAATTACATTAGTGTTTAAAATTATTTTTTTTTTTTCAAACACTGTATTGAAAAGTAAAAATTTTCAAAACTTTCTTTTATAATTTTTTTTTTTCATTTATTTCTAATTGAAAAGACACTGAACAAGAATTGGCTTATAGGTTTTCTTAAAATTCCAAANTTTTTTTTTTTCATTTATTTCTAATTGAAAAGACACTGAACAAGAATTGGCTTATAGGTTTTCTTAAAATTCCAAATTGCGGTTAACATTTCATGTAGTAATACAGCAACCTCAAATAATTTTATATACTACTTTTCTATAAGTAATTCTGCGATTTCACCTCTCTATTACTTTCATCTCGAACTTGTAATTCTTTCCGTGTGCGCGGAAGTGCTAAGAAAGAGTTGTGATTTAATTATAATTATGAATTAATGCGTATTTACGCATATTTCTAAGTATTTTCAGAAACTCCATCAACGGAAATATTACTGTTGAACTTTTAATAATACGATTTGAATCAAGTAGCATACTTGAAATTGAATATGTTATTTAATTTGTCACATTATTTATTCCTTGGAGTAGTTAAATTATAGAATATGAGACTTTTTGTATGTGCACCGTTGATGATNATTTGTCACATTATTTATTCCTTGGAGTAGTTAAATTATAGAATATGAGACTTTTTGTATGTGCACCGTTGATGATGAGTTATAGTTATGTATTCTTTAAAAACAAGTTTTGACACTGGTACTACATAAATACGGTTAGGGTCGTTAATTTGTTCTATGAAAATATCATTGGCAGAACGAAAAATCATTTTAGTTTAAGAATTGCATACCGATTAGAAGCTTGCCTACTCTTCAACAAGTTGAGACACTTATTACTGCTTTTTCTAAACTCAGTGAAATTATACTACAATCACAGCCAATAATACGGCACCCATGAACTCACCAAGGTCAAACTAAGTTTCTTTGCGTATCTCTGAGCTAGTGCTGCCTTGCCCCCTATATTTAGGCCAGCTAACTTCCAAACGAGACAAAAAAAAAGCCTGTCTAGCGGGTCACCGCTCCGCCAGAGACCCGAAGTGCTCCTCGCCTCCCCTCGAGAAACCAAATTCGACCCAATGGCGAGAGACTTCTATCTACGGAATGCACTTGGGTTCGCCTGCGCACGCCCATTCGCAGGTGAAGTGGGTGTGATTATAGCAACTCTCCCATTTGGTTAGAATCCTTCTAGTAACACACAGTAATTCCCTCTTACGCTCTAAATCAAGAAGGCTGTACACCCTGTTAAATAAGCGTTGGTGGACATCTGACTCTTGCAGATGGTCGAACCACAGGGTTGGCTATACCCTGGGTCATATTTCCTGCTTGACCCAAAGATTTACATTCTGGCTGTGTGCAGTATTTACATCCCAACAAAACTTTATAAGGAAGCAATGGCAAGCAAACAGAGATAGTAGAATAAAATAGGAAAATGGCAGAGGAGCAAGCAGTACAAGAAATATAAATCGTTAAACTACAGGGCTAGGGAACATGCAGGATTTGCAAGTTGCGCGCGCCTCTCAAAACGCGCTCTGAATGTGTGCAAGAGTGCTGATGTGCACGTGCACAGAACTGTCGGCACGGCGTTCCCGAACGCCCGTGCCTGCGACCTTGCATGTGTTGAGTACCCATACGATAGCGAGTTAATGAACACTGGGTCAACTAAGTTCATGTAAAAATATCTTGAGAACTAACGGGAAAAAATTGTATTTCACGATTGCTTAGTGAAGAGACTTAGGATGCGCAGATATTATTAATCAGGTAAACAGCAGAATATTTATTTATTTAAACAAGTTAATATCTAGGAACTCGTTGGGATCATTTAAAAAATGCATTAACTTGTATGCTTAAGTAATGGGAAACCTTTAACTTACTCAGTTGTGGACATTTAATTATTAAACTACGTTAATAAATTAATTTGAACTTTATATCCAACGTGCACAGACGATGAAATAAAGCGCCATTTAGTTGCCAGGTTTCTTTCACTCTATCACGTAGCTAAAAACATCATTTTATAATTTAATAAGCAGGAAATATTTGAAGAGGGATTACATGAAAGTGTATGTTTAGAAAAGAAAAATACTTGGCTTTATCTTTTAATAATTATATTAATATGGAAAATGTGAAGCAAAGTTATTTTATTTTGTAAAATAATTAGTGTGAAAATAAAGTGAGGGTGGGTGGGAAATTTATTGAAATGGGGGTGGATGGTAGTGAAGCTGATGCAAGGCAGCGAGAGGGTAGGGAGGAACCAAGCCTACACCATTTGTAATTTTTCTAAAATTTTGTAGTTGTGTCTAGGGACTATGGAAGGTTTATACTGTTATAAGGGAAGAACTGAAGTTAATTATGAAGACAGAACAGATATTTAACACATTCTTTAGGAGTTACAGTAATTATAAACTATTGGCGAGGGGGGTCCTAATCAATTACAAGATATGACTAACCTGAATGATACCATCGCCGTAGGCTGAGTGGTGAGTCGGAAAGCGACGAGCGGCGCGCCAAGCTGCATCTTGATGGCTTCATCTCGGCGTGGGTCCACAGACAGACAGTCTTACAGACCGCGCGTGCAAAGTGTTGCCGTATTGTATAGTTTCTGATGGCGTCATTGTCCCAAATATCGTGCCGCCGGGAGGGGAGCTCCGCTGGCGCTTCGCTGATGTGGTTCATCAACTATTATTGCGTCGCTGTTGTTCGCTAGGCTTGTCCGCCTTTACTGAATCATAACATCGTCCATATTCCTTTTTTAATTATTTGTACCGGAATGTTCATACCTAAAAATGACCACGAAAAAAACCCGTTTGAGCCATTTTTAGTATCACAAAAAACATGTTTTAGAGATAAATGGAGGAACTGAAAAACGTATACATACCCGTAACGTTTATAAAATACTATTCATCAGCAGACCTCACTTAGACACGTTGGAGGGTTTTTTAATAAAACGTTTTCTGCTGGAGCTCTGCACACCGTTCGGCGGCGTACCCAGGCGGCCACCTTAAGAAGCAGTTTTACACTGAACCAAGCGAGCCGTGGCGCCGCAGCGATGATGCGGCGTCGTCAAAGGGACGACCAGGCAATTAGCCGTCCAGGGGGTCCAGCGCTAAGCGCTGTTCCGTAACCCCGTGGCGTTGCGCAACATGCGCGCGCAGTTCGGCCGAAAGGAACTTACGGGGGCGGGTCGCGGGATATGTAGCCGGCACGCTAATGAACGTCCCATGGGACTTGCCTGGGTCACCGCCGTGACCTCGACACGGAGTCGTCTATTCTGGGAGACCAAGCCCGCTACAGTCTATCGCCCACGCTTATAATATAGTCTATTCGCGGTCTCTTCACACTTTTTTAACCAAGCTTTAAAAAAATCGCCCCATACATCACGTCTTTGGATGTTTCCTAAGTATGCCATGTATCACAAGCCTTTTAAACTTCTGTTAACAAACAGTACCCTATTTTTTGTTATGAATAAAAAAAGTGAGAAAAAAAAGTATGTTGGTAATGCCTAGTAAGAAATAGTTCTAATACAAAATAGTATTACACTGATAGTGCACGATTGCGTTGCACTCCCCCTTTGGTGTAATTTTATAGACTCCGTTAATGTTTGCATTAGGCCTAGGAATATCCTGGATGTAGAACTTTAGCAGGGTTTCAGTAAAGTTGGAAGTAACAATGAATAGACTTTATGCCTTATTCCTTAACACTTTCATCACAGTGCCCGTATTCAGTATAGACAAATCATTTATTTATATTCCTTCGCTTCTAAAATCTTGTACTTTCACATAATCAAATATATTCTGGAGTTTGGCAAGCAATCAGTATAAGTTGAAAAAATCTGCCACCCAAAATGCATCACAGGGCTGAAAAACACCTATTATCTACACAATACGTGAAGGAGTATGACAAACTGAATTTTCGATTATACGTCTTTCCAGCGAACGCTGCACGTTGCATGTGTACTGTCTGAAAATGGACTGATTGGACGGTGGTTAGGGGGTAATACAGACACAAAAAAAATTGTGTTCCTGAAGAGGTGAATCTAGGGGGCTCTGCAAAGTGTTGAGTATGTAATCAACTTGTGAATTACAGTACCGGTCAAAAGTTTAAGATCACTAGTTGAATGACAATGTATTTCAATTTTGGGTAAAGAGATAATCAGACAACAGGAGTTTGTCTCTTGTAGTGTTGAAATGTACTCGTTTAAATCCGTGCTCCCGTCTTGGTTGGAGATGTTCCTTGCGTATCGTTCAACAGTTACCTATGAAACAAAGAATGNTACTCGTTTAAATCCGTGCTCCCGTCTTGGTTGGAGATGTTCCTTGCGTATCGTTCAACAGTTACCTATGAAACAAAGAATGCCCGCCCATTTTTTAGTGTGAGTCAAAAAAAATGCACTAAAGATTAAAGTATTTTTTTGAAGGTTCATTTTTTTTTTTTATCACAGTGACGTTCGTATAACACTCTTTCTAAGCAGAAAGTTTGGTGGTGACACTTGCAAAGACATGTAACACACAGCACATCACGCATTTTAAAAAAAGGTAAATTTTCATCGTTGTATTTTTAATATTAATATTAATATGTTCTACGNAGAGGAGCAAGCAGTACAAGAAATATAAATCGTTAAACTACAGGGCTAGGGAACATGCAGGATTTGCAAGTTGCGCACGCCTCTCAAAACGCGCTCTGTATGTGTGCAAGAGTGCTGATGTGCACTTGCACAGAACTGTCGGCACGGCGTTTCTGAACGCCCGTGCCTGCGACCTTGCATGTGTTGAGTACCCATACGATAGCGAGTTAATGAACACTGGGTCAACTAATTTCATGTAAAAATATCTTGAGAACTAACGGGAAAATATTGTATTTCACGACTGCTTAGTGAAGAGACTTAGGATGCGCAGATATTATTAATCAGATAAACAGCAGAATATGTATTTATTTAAACAAGTTAATATCTAGGAACTCGTTGGGATCATTTAAAAAATGCATTAACTTGTATGCTTAAGTAATGGGAAACCTTTAACTTACTCAGTTGTGGGCATTTAATTATTAAACTACGTTAATAAATTAATTTGAACTTTATGTCCAACGTGCACAGACGATGAAATAAAGCGCCATTTAGTTGCCAGGTTTCTTTCACTCTATCACGTAGCTAAAAACATCATTTTATAATTTAATAAGCAGGAAATATTTGAAGAGGGATTACATGAAAGTGTATGTTTAGAAAAGAAAAATACTTGGCTTTATCTTTTAATAATTATATTAATATGGAAAATGTGAAGCAAAGTTATTTTATTTTGTAAAATAATTAGTGTGAAAATAAAGTGAGGGTGGGTGGGAAATTTATTGAAATGGGGGTGGATGGTAGTGAAGCTGATGCAAGGCAGCGAGAGGGTAGGGAGGAACCAAGCCTACACCATTTGTAATTTTTCTAAAATTTTGTACTTGTGTCTAGGGACTATGGAAGGTTTATACTGTTATAAGGGAAGAACTGAAGTTAATTATGAAGACAGAACAGATATTTAACACATTCTTTAGGAGTTACAGTAATTATAAACTATTGGCGAGGGAGGTCCTAATCAATTACAAGATATGACTAACCTGAATGATACCATCGCCGTAGGCTGAGTGGTGAGTCGGAAAGCGACGAGCGGCGCGCCAAGCTGCATCTTGATGGCTTCATCTCGGCGTGGGTCCACAGACAGACAGTCTTACAGACCGCGCGTGCAAAGTGTTGCCGTATTGTATAGTTTCTGATGGCGTCATTGTCCCAAATATCGTGCCGCCGGGAGGGGAGCTCCGCTGGCGCTTCGCTGATGTGGTTCATCAACTATTATTGCGTCGCTGTTGTTCGCTAGGCTTGTCCGCCTTTACTGAATCATAACATCGTCCATATTCCTTTTTTAATTATTTGTACCGGAATGTTCATACCTAAAAATGACCACGAAAAANGAATCATAACATCGTCCATATTCCTTTTTTAATTATTTGTACCGGAATGTTCATACCTAAAAATGACCACGAAAAAAACCCGTTTGAGCCATTTTTAGTATCACAAAAAACATGTTTTAGAGATAAATGGAGGAACTGAAAAACGTATACATACCCGTAACGTTTATAAAATACTATTCATCAGCAGACCTCACTTAGACACGTTGGAGGATTTTTTAATAAAACGTTTTCTGCTGGAGCTCTGCACACCGTTCGGCGGCGTACCCAGGCGGCCGGCCACCTTAAGAAGCAGTTTTACACTGCACCAAGCGAGCCGTGGCGCCGCAGCGATGATGCGGCGTCGTCAAAGGGACGACCAGGCAATTAGCCGTACAGGGGGTCCAGCGCTAAGCGCTGTTCCGTAACCCCGTGGCGTTGCGCAACATGCGCGCGCAGTTCGGCCGAAAGGAACTTACGGGGGCGGGTCGCGGGATATGTAGCCGGCACGCTAATGAACGTCCCATGGGACTTGCCTGGGTCACCGCCGTGACCTCGACACGGAGTCGTCTATTCTGGGAGACCAAGCCCGCTACAGTCTATCGCCCACGCTTATAATATAGTCTATTCGCGGTCTCTTCACACTTTTTTAACCAAGCTTTANGCCCGCTACAGTCTATCGCCCACGCTTATAATATAGTCTATTCGCGGTCTCTTCACACTTTTTTAACCAAGCTTTAAAAAAATCGCCCCATATATCACTTCTTTGGATGTTTCCTAAGTATGCCATGTATCACAAGCCTTTTAAACTTCTGTTAACAAAAAGAACCCTATTTTTTGTTATGAATAAAAAAAGTGAGAAAAAAAAGTATGTTGGTAATGCCTAGTAAGAAATAGTTCTAATACAAAATAGTATTACACTGATAGTGCACGATTGCGTTGCACTCCCCCTTTGGTGTAATTTTATAGACTCCGTTAAGGTTTGCATTAGGCCTAGGAATATCCTGGATGTAGAACTTTAGCAGGGTTTCAGTAAAGTTGGAAGTAACAATGAATAGACTTTATGCCTTATTCCTTAACACTTTCATTACAGTGCCCGTATTCAGTATAGACAAATCATTTATTTATATTCCTTCGCTTCTAAAATCTTGTTCTTTCACATAATCAAATATATTCTGGAGTTTGGCAAGCCATCAGTATAAGTTGAAAAAATCTGCCACCCAAAATGCATCACAGGGCTGAAAAACACCTATTATCTACACAATACGTGAAGGAGTATGACAAACTGAATTTTCGATTATACGTCTTTCCAGCGAACGCTGCACGTTGCATGTGTACTGTCTGAAAATGGACTGATTGGACGGTGGTTAGGGGGTAATACAGACACAAAAAAAATTGTGTTCCTGAAGAGGTGAATCTAGGGGGCTCTGCAAAGTGTTGAGTATCTAATCAACTTGTGAATTACAGTACCGGTCAAAATTTTAAGATCACTAGTTGAATGACAATGTATTTCAATTTTGGGTAAAGAGATAATCAGACAACAGGAGTTTGTCTCTTGTAGTGTTGAAATGTGCTCGTTTAAATCCGTGCTCCCGTCTTGGTTGGAGATGTTCCTTGCGTATCGTTCAACAGTTACCTATGAAACAAAGAATGCCAGCCCATTTTTTAGTGTGAGTAAAAAAAAATGCACTAAAGATTAAAGTATTTTTTTGAAGGTTCATTTTTTTTTATCACAGTGACGTTCGTATAACACTCTTTCTAAGCAGAAAGTTTGGTAGTACCACTTGCAAAGACATGTAACACTCAGCACATCACGCATTTTAAAAAAAGGTAAATTTTCATCGTTGTATTTTTAATATAAATATTAATATGTTCTACGNTCAGCACATCACGCATTTTAAAAAAAGGTAAATTTTCATCGTTGTATTTTTAATATAAATATTAATATGTTCTACGTCTATGTTCTAATTAAAGGAACTGTCTAGTAGAAATTCACAGGCATGTTTTTGGCAAAAGTTTAGGTTTCGTTCTGCTTAATATTTATTAACATAATACTGTATTTACGTTGGCGTGGCAGGCGCGACACGACGGAAATAATGCTTCACCCAATCACAGAAGAGTACTTTGAGACGTAAACGCGACAGAAATCTCGGGCGCGACGGACTTTCTGAATAGAAATAATTTATAATTATCTCGCGTCGCGGGCGCGACATTCATCAATAAACGAGTGTGTTTTCTTGCTGCAATAGTGGTAGCAATGTTCAGTTGGTAACATTTGTATTAAAATGTGAAGATAGTAAATACAATTGAGTGTTTTATTTTGGGAAGATAGGCGTAGTTCGTAAATTGTATAAAAACATAGTTAGGTCCCTGCATTTTTTTTTTCAAAACTACAAAACATAAATATTCATTTTATTGCTTCGAGAAAAAAAAATATATATATACACACACTTATAGAGTGGCTATTGCTGGTGTGTTTGATTTTGAGGCCGACATCTCAGACAGCTGATTAGGGGCATCATGGTACAGTCAAGCCATTTGATATAATGTTAACAGCAGTTGCGATGTCAAGTAGAAATAGTTAGCCATTGAATTTTAAACAATATACGGTTCATTTACACAAAACGTAGTATGTACGTGTGAATTATTTTCTAAATGTATTTCGAACGTTAAATTTATATAGGTACTTATAAGTCGCGGCTGTATAAACTAGCTAATTGCGGATGTTATTTTTTAAANTCGAACGTTAAATTTATATAGGTACTTATAAGTCGCGGCTGTATAAACTAGCTAATTGCGGATGTTATTTTTTAAAGACTAAATCAACAGCTTAATTATAATGTCAGTTCCGTGACAACAGTGCCTTAGTTGTCAATTTTTTGTGTTCAATTCGTTGATATAGGCCTTCATCTGTCAGTTTCTGAATTAAATGTATTCCTGTTAAACCCTCGTTTACATTTTTGTTTGTTGTTTTTCGTTAATACGAATAGCACAATTCAATAAAGGGGCTACTTTTAATAAAATTCTATTTAGGTAAATTTAAACCACTATNCGTTAATACGAATAGCACAATTCAATAAAGGGGCTACTTTTAATAAAATTCTATTTAGGTAAATTTAAACCACTATCATGGTGTTTCAGTTTAACAAAACGCCATTTTCTACACGTTAAGACCACTATTCGTAAAAATGACTTCAATTTTTTTTTCAAATCTTAGCATACATCTATATGCAACCCATGAATTTACCAGGTTTCACTGCGGAAAAACACCTTTCCCGCGAATACATCTAGCGTCCCCTAACCTTACCATGTCCGTCGTCAGCTGTTTCTGATGCGATCTTCAAAACAAATGACGGGTACCAGCCATCTAGGTGTACATGATCAAAGTGTGGTTTATTGTCTTACAAGTTATTCTTCTTCTTCCACGCACATAAACACACAGATGAGCTTCTGCAACATTTACGTGCTCGCAGCCATGAATGGTCATAATATATTTTTTGGCGCCGCGTCGCGTCACTCTATTTTCATTACAACCACAATGTACAGTACCGTCACGCCCATCTCGTCACGCCTGTCACGCCAATGTAAATCCAGCATTACCGCGCGAAGCACTGAATTGGCGTGCAGTCTTGCCGACGATAACGCGCTTCTAAGAAACTTTCAGCGGAGACCCTAACATTTTATGACCTAATAATAAAAATAAAGGTTTGATGCACGTCCATATTCCTTTTTTAATTCTTTGTACCCGAATGTTCATACCTAAAAATGACCACGAAAACACCCGTTTGAGCCAATTCCACTATCACAAAAACATGCTTTAGAGAGAAATGAAATAAAATGTCTTTTGGGGGGTGCACCCAGGGCAAGGCGACACCCTCCGAGTGACGGTCTTTCCAGCTGGGACCCGTAGGTGACCGTCATCTCCGGGCATGACAGAAATGAAACCCTAGAATGGAGCGACGCTGGAATGCAAGGGCGAGGAAGCGGGAGTACCCCGAGAAAACACGCCGACAAGCGGCATCGTCCAACATGATTCACACATGCGAGAATCCGGGAGTGAACCGGCCGGGGATCGAACCCGGATTTCAGTGGTGGGAGGCGAGCACCCTGGACACTGCGCCACCGCTGCCCCACGCTTAAGAGAGAACTGGATGAACTGAAAAACGTATACAGACGCGTAACGTTACGACATTTCATTTTTTTTCTTAAATGCTATTCGTAAGCAGGCCTCACTCAGACACGTTGGGCGATATTTTAATAAAACGTTTTCTCCTTCAGCTCTGCACACCGTTCAGCGGCCTACCCAGACGGCCACCTTAAACTTTCGACCGGTACCTTATAGGTACGTAGGTTGGGTGACTCCTGTGGGAATATGAAAATTTTCTGTACGTGGCGGATGTCATCGGCATGCCCCGGCGTTATTAACTTCACTTTCAGTGACCATCCTCTCTCCCTCCCTCTCTTCCCATCGTTCTCCTTGTTACGTCCCCACGCACACCTGGCCCGCGCCCGGCCAGGGAAAAGCACAGGTGCTCCCCATTTGCGTAGCTGTCAGCTGCGCTGGTTCAGTTAGTACGTCATCGACTTGCCGCCCTCGTCTGTTACGTCTGGGGACGATGCGTGTCCACGTAACGTTCCTCAAGGGTCGAGACGACACGCTCCTGTCCTTGTCAGCGCCGTGCGATTGGGGGGGGCTGCAGACCCGCCGTTACCCCCCAACCACTATCCCGAGCGGGTGTACGGCGGATGACAGCGGTGACGTCGCAGCCCCGAGGGGGTATCGCGCACGTCGGCAGGTAACTAGAGCGGAGAACACGATCATATTTGCAGAAGGGTGACAGTCCGCGCTCCATTGCTTCTCTATTTATCGCCCTACAGCTCTCACAGACCCCCGTCGCTACAGGCGTAGAAAATTCACGAAATCAGAACCTTGACCACAAAAACATTTGTATTTGTACCACGTAATATTAAATATTTAAACATTATCTCTAATTTCTTTCCTGCTCGTATAATTTGCATAAATACATGTCAAAATTACAATTTTGCTGTTTTAAGAATGTACAAATAGTGAAAAGCTACTTGCGTACAGAAGTGAGATTTTTTACACTTAAAGAAGATCACAAGGACTACTTCAAGACGTCTATAAAACTCTACTAAATAACTTTTTACGGATAAAAAAAATGTCTGAAAAAGGAGAAATTCTTGCATAATTTTATTTGTGGCTGCTCCTAAACTTTTGTACAATATTTTCTGCTAAGCATTTCTTAGAATTAATTTAGACCTTACCTTTCAATATCCCTTTTTTAATTTTCTCCAAATAGTTTGGTTTATTATATTTTCACATATAAAAACAGTAAAATTTTAACTTTTACGTGTTAATTTACAAAACGTATTCGCAGATAATATCTGAAAATTGAACAGTATGTGGTACAAATATAAAATTATTAATAATTTACATGGCCAACGCCTTTTAGGCTGCTTATAACGAAAAAGTTCACTATTTTATATTTGTTCGAAAAACCGTTCAACATGGGACCACGGTGGTGTAGTGATTAGACTACTCACCTCCCACCAAGGCTAACCGGGTTCAATACCCGGCCGGGTCATCGGAATTTTGCATGTGGGAATTGTGCAGGACGATGCCGCTGGTCGGCGGGTTTTCTCGGGGATCTCCCTTTTCCCCTACCCCTTCATTACGGCGCCACTCCATACTCACCTCAATCACCCTCGTCGGCTCTCAAGACCTCGTTGTTAAGAGCCGCCCAAATCTCTCAACTCAACAACACAACTCTTCATAATCATTTGCTTTATGTTTAACACCGCTATTCCAACACTAAAATCAACAAGAAATAATTATATGTAACTAAGAGCCTACTTTCCTCAACATGGGTGAAATTATTTTTTAAATAATTTCTTAAAAGCTGAATTGGTAGGCAGGATTTGCCTCGTTGAAGGCAATATCATAAGAGATTAACACAGAGGCATATACAATAGTAGTAAGACAATTACAAATACACACGTGCCTTGCCTGGGACTCGAACTCAAATACCTTGTACCATAAGCTAGTGTGCAATCAACTGCATTACGGAGGTCGGATTCCAACATCATCTTCGATTTAATCAGTTTAATGTTTATAATAATGGGGTTTACTAACCAAAAATATTAACAGGGCAGTCATTTTGAAAATAAGTGTCTGGGCCACTTAAAACACGTGAGTTTTGTGAAGATTTCGGTGAAAATCTGTTGATTGGTCCCTGAGATATGACATGAAACCTCTATATTTTTCATATGAGGATCTTCATAAATGGAGGACAAAAAATTTTATGTAATAGCACATTTTATGATTGTATACTGCCAGTATACAAAGTAGAGGTAAAATATATTACATAGTTTCGTGTTTATATAGCACACTAAGCTGAAATGATTCTATAGCCACCATTCCGAAAATATTTGTCTGTCATACTTAAAAATACATGTAGTTATATGGCCTACCACAACACAATTCCTTCGCCAAATTTGGTATGAATGGGTTGATTGTTTCCCGATATAGGACATAAAAACTTTGTTTTTATCGTAGGGCTAACTTACAAGATTGCAGAGAAATGGGGCTCTGTTTAGAATAAGTTGATGGTTGTAATTGATACTGCCAGCATACAACATTATTTTGAATTTGTTTCGTTAGTAAAAGATACTAAGCTAAAATATTTATACAGCCACAATTTTGAAAATAAATGCCTGACCTTCTTATAACATGTCAGTTTATACCAACTGATGCAATGCAATTTGTTTGCCAAATTTGGTAGGAATTGGTCAACTGTTTCCCAAGATATGGCATTAGAACTTTATTTATTCGAATGGTACTATCTTACAAAATGGCGTATAAAATATTCTTTGTGAAGATAGAGTTGATAGTTGTAATATCTACTGCCACCATACTAAGATAAGTGGTCACAGTTCCGTACACACAGAACGCACACTTGAAAACATTATGTCATTAAACTTATAAACAAAATTCCGAAAAAAAAATTGTGCAAGTATGTTTGTTTTAAAGAAAATAACACAAAATTGACTTAATTCGAGACAAAATATTTTGCATTTCAGNATTGTGCAAGTATGTTTGTTTTAAAGAAAATAACACAAAATTGACTTAATTCGAGACAAAATATTTTGCATTTCAGCACATATTGACATGGTACCCTAATATTTGTGCTTTGCTTGTACATGACAATCACAAAGTATCCACAAGTACTTTGGATGTTGATATATGGCACTGAAGAGCTAAGAAATGTCAGGAGCTGGTATGTTGAGTAGCGTAACAAGTTTGTTTATTTTCTGCAGAAAAGAACCCTGTGGCTTCTTCTTTTGTTATGTTTCATATTTTAAAACAATAGTTTTCTGTGACAAGATAAATATAAATTATTTTTTTTGCTTTATGATGACAAAGTGGGACTTTATTGCGAACTTCTGATATCCATTGATGATGCTTACCCTCAAGGGCTATATCATGTTTTAATTGTCTGACAGTCGTACCATAATTTGCTTGAGAGTATCGGAATTCTTGTGCTTCGCTAAGTCATTGCGCAGCCACTGCTTAGTCACAAGTATTTGTTGATCATTAGTAAATGGAGTCAACATTGTCTAAAATTCCACACGCGTGATTTTGAAGTAGTTTTTACACTGAAGAGCCAAAAAAACTTGTACACCTGCCTAATATCGTGTAGGACCCCCCAAGCACGCAGAAGTGCCGCAAGGCGATGTGGCATGGACTCGACTAATGTCTGAAGGTATGCAAGAGGCAATTCACGCCATGAATCCTGCAGGACAGTCAACAAATCCAATCTGTGCCAATTTGAGAAAGGGTTGCAAGTCTTTCACGTTTAATTATTCTCGTCAGTCGTCGTTTGTCCCGTTCTTTCACGATCTTTTTCCGGCCGCAGCGATGTCGAAGATGTGATGTTTTACCGGATTCCCGATATTCACGGTACACTCGTAAAATGGTAGTACGCGAACGTCCAAACTTTATCGCTACCTCGGAGATGCTATGTCCCATCTCTCGTGCGCCGACTATAACACCACTTTCCAACTCACTTAAATCTTGATAACCTGCCATTGTAGCAGGAGTAACCGATCTAGCTGCCGACCGCATCGCGTTACTTTGATTGGTTCCATACATCCGTCATTTGCATACGCACGCCTATACCAGATTTTTTTTTTTCAGTGTATTCTTGATGTGTTTTTGTACAGAAGCATTAGTAAATGTATTTAGCTAGTTAAACAGTGCCGTAACATACGCTTCGTTACATGGTGGCTGATGCTCGACTATACGGAAAATCTACTACACAGGGCATTAATCTAGTTGAATTTTCTGTCTCTAGATATAAGTCACGTATTTATTTGTCTGGTGCACAGGCTCCAATAGCATTCGCTTATTCGATCGGTGTTTATCTCATCTGCGTTATTGCGTTAATGAAAGTCATGAGCTTACTTCTGGCTATGAAAGTTGAAGATAATTGATAATTTTTATGGAAGCGTAATTGAACTAGAAACTCGTATTACTTTAATGTTCCTGACATTTCCATTACCCAATGGATGAAGAATGGGTCACGTGATTTAAGGCGTCAGGTAAGGTATCATCAAGTAATAGCTGTGACCCTTAAATACGACAGTGTTATTTTTTGATTATGAGGAAATTTTTGCCCATTTTTAATTTGTGTTTGTCCTTGAATTTTTTCATATTAAATGTGGCAAAAAAAAATTTTAATATCTGTAATTGTTATTTTTAATTTTATGCATTAATAAAACATTAAAAACTTGATTTTACATGCATTAAATAGCAGTGATATTTTTAACAGCTTGATTTCATAAGTGCTTAAATAAGTGTTAACATTCCATAATAAATATTATGTTCACACAATGTAGTACGTGCATTCCACGAAGTGGTGCTGAAAATTGAAAGTGACCGGATTTTTCGAACAGAAGGGTATGAAACCCGTCAGTGAACTGGAAATTATTTTTCCTTAGGAATTGTTTGAAACGTTTATGATAGAAGAAGTTAAACTAGCGGTAATTTGTCTCAAATAAGAAGGTTTAATTAACAGATGGAACTCAGAAGAAGTAACAGAAACATTCTGTACAACCTCTATATAATATTTTCATCACTGGTTAGATAATTTTAGAGACGTAGACGATCTTCAGCCGACTTAGCTACAAAATATTTTTAAACGATATTGTTCTGAAAATAAATTGTGATATTTATTAAGNGCGATCTTCAGCCGACTTAGCTACAAAATATTTTTAAACGATATTGTTCTGAAAATAAATTGTGATATTTATTAAGTCAAAAAATGTTTACAGTGAACACGACACAGAACTTTGTTTTCAGCGAGAAAATAGCTGTTTATAATGACATGACAATCCCAGGAAACATACGTTAGACAATGCTCTTCCAACACTTAAAAAAAAAAAAAAATATGACACAATCAAAACGTTGTTGGCACAGTGCACTTTTTTTTCCTCTTCCTGGAACTCGTATTTCCAATGAAAATATGTTTTCCCATATGAGTAAACTGTTGACATCTGAGAAATTCCATCTAAATGGTAATGAGTAAGTTTAATTTCTCATGGAATTGTTTGTAGTTTTATGATTTTTAAATTAGGTCTGCTGTTGTTAAAACACATTGTATCTAGTGAGAAGTATAATTTAACCTATGTCGCATGTATTTATTAAAATTACGGGCTCAATTGAAGGAAAACTGAAAGCTCATGACATGAGTATTTGTACTTAAATTAATACTTNTTTATTAAAATTACGGGCTCAATTGAAGGAAAACTGAAAGCTCATGACATGAGTATTTGTACTTAAATTAATACTTGTATAGCCCATAACTAAATTATAAAAAATAAACACAACAAAATTCATAAATGTTAATGTCAAAACGTAATCATCTGNTTATAGCCCATAACTAAATTATAAAAAATAAACACAACAAAATTCATAAATGTTAATGTCAAAACGTAATCATCTGGAATTCTTTAACCTGCCGGAATCTGTGCCCGTGTTTAAAAAACGTGTCCAACTTTAGGCTTTAAAAAAAAGTGGTCTGTTTATTCCTGCTACTTGCTCATAAATGCTCTTTTAGGTAGTGAAATCATTTTAAAAAATAACTATTTGCTTTCCGTTAAAGACGTTCCCGAGGGTTCTCATTGGTCGTACTGCCTGTAGGACTTTTTAGAATCATACGACAGTTTGTCGGCAACAAGAATATCTGTGATCGTCGCACACTACNGTACTGCCTGTAGGACTTTTTAGAATCATACGACAGTTTGTCGGCAACAAGAATATCTGTGATCGTCGCACACTACCTATCTTCCATCGATTTTACAATAGCGCGAGGCTGTCTTTGCGTTTATATGCCTTTATCGCCCTTTCTCGTGTGAAGTAGCAACGTAAATTAATTCGGCACACCTTTAGTGTGTTTTTTTTACATATTTGNCGTACTGCCTGTAGGACTTTTTAGAATCATACGACAGTTTGTCGGCAACAAGAATATCTGTGATCGTCGCACACTACATGTCTTCCATCGATTTTACAATAGCGCGAGGCTGTCTTTGCGTGTATATGCCTTTATCGCCCTTTCTCGTGTGAAGTAGCAACGTAAATTAATTCGGCACACCTTTAGTGTTTTTTTTACATATTTTNACGTTCCCGAGGGTTCTCATTGGTCGTACTGCCTGTAGGACTTTTTAGAATCATACGACAGTTTGTCGGCAACAAGAATATCTGTGATCGTCGCACACTACCTATCTTCCATCGATTTTACAATAGCGCGAGGCTGTCTTTGCGTTTATATGCCTTTATCGCCCTTTCTCGTGTGAAGTAGCAACGTAAATTAATTCGGCACACCTTTAGTGTGTTTTTTTTACATATTTGAACGGTGTTGTTAGTTCAGAGATGTTTTGTTATAATATACATCGATCCAAACACATGATGAGGTAGAACATCTTTTTCATCTTGCTTAAAACAACTTCGCATCTCGAATAAAATAATCAGTAGCGGTTATGTTTACATTCCTGGGCGTTTGCGAGACTTAAAATATAGTTGGCTACTGGTATTCAAATAAGAAGGCCGCTGGATCCTATATGTATTTGACTGTTTAAATAGTGCACAATTGCATCCATGCACTCACTGCGCGCATGTAAGTTTTCGTTTACAAACATAGCTTATTTCCATTATTCTTCTTCCTTATTGCTTGCAACCGACGTAGAAACGTTCTAATATGCTCTGTAGCTTGGCCAGCCAAAGTTTGAACCACGCATGTGTGACTTCACCCCTACAACTCAACCCTTTTTTTGGGAAACGCAGGGGTAGAAGTTATCATTTGCTTTTACTGATTTCCTTATATTTTCATTTTGGCCTATGGCTTCCTGTTTTTGGGTCACATTATTTTAACATTTATTACATGCATCTCATCGGATAAGTGGCTAGACATTTTCTATTTTTGCCTTTTGTTTGTTTCCCTCGGAGCCCGGAGTATGGAAGTGGCGCGGTTGACCTGCCATCCGCCACCGTTCCCCACACATCAAGGGGATTCTAATTATACGTACAATTACTTCAATAATGACACTAACTACTACTCCGCATGGTAGATAAGGGTACAGAGAATAAATGGCACGGCGATCACTTTGATCTGGCGTACCCATTCTCTGATTGACTCCGTGAGGCTCTGGGAACGGGCCTTCGTGTCCGATCGACTACTGCGAGCTGCGAAAGGTCCCCCTATTGGCTGAGCTGCCTATTGGAAAGTAGGTTACCAGGCGCTGCTTGACGAACGGCCTTCCAACATTTTGCTGGCCAGTAACGCCATTTTGCTGGCGTGTGCGACTGGAGTTCGCAGAACAAGCAGCTGTTTCACCTATGTATGCTCTATCACTTTGCAGCCTGGCCAACGTCTGCTTGGTCGCCTCTGATTGTGTCGCTTTTGTTACACTTTCACTGTCGAATTCTCTTATAGCTGTAAAAATCCATTAAGACTCCCGACCTGAGGCTTTTTTCCGCGTGAGGCCGAGAGGCGAAGGAGCAATAAGGGTGACACTGCCTCGCGCATCAAGTGCGCCATCGCCACTAATCGCAAGGCTCTTAACTGACGTGCAGTGTTCTAGTCGCACTGTAGAGTCTGTAGGAAGCTTCAATCCAGGGCATTTGAGTAGTTTTGTATGTATCTAACGCGTATATTTTGTGTTACAACGCTTTGAAAATTCATTTTTTAGCCGTTTTGGAATAATAAAAAATGGTGTTTTGCGTGTGTTTGATTGTTCATTTGATTGCCTCTGTTCGAAAAAACAGCTCGAGAGTTTGTTTGCGTTTTACAAACATTGCGATTTCATCAGTACTCGCTCTAACTGTGGTTGCTAAGGGTGCAGGCGATCTATGTTCTAATATCGGTTGGGCTTCCAACACTTTTATTACTAACCTAAACTGTTTAATCTGCGTAGAGCCAAACAAATATTTTGTTGCGCGGACTAAATCTTAGCTTGGAGCAATCAAATAAGGGCAATAAAATAATTTGGTGCCANGAACAAATATTTTGTTGCGCGGACTAAATCTTAGCTTGGAGCAATCAAATAAGGGCAATAAAATAATTTGGTGCCAACAACGAAGTATTTCATTGCCCCTATAAAAACAATTAATTTGGTTGTGCCAGGACCCTTTTCTCGGTAATTCAGTGTAGATCCAATGACACACTTAAAACTAACGAGTTATTTGGTGACTCAAGCCAGTAGGGTTTGTACCGGTAAGTGTAAGGCACCCGTATGGAGGCTAGCGGCTTCAAAGGTGTCCTGGTAAGGGGTCTTCCCATTGCAAGGACCCAGGTGCTAACGTCTTAATTAATTTGGCCAAAGGCTAGCACATATGTAACTGCGATATTTCTTTCAAGGACCCTGAAGACCACCTTCCTCTGGTACACGAAACAAACAAATAAAACCAAAATAATGTGAGTTTTTCCTTATTTTTCCGGCGTATAGGTGTTTTACGTAAACCACGGAGGAGAACATTAATGTATTAACTGTTTCCAAATAAATAGTCCCTGCCACAAAGTCCATTCATCGTTCCTTCCAACTTTTCTGAAGCCCTGCTAAAGTTCTACTTTCAGGCTGTGCCTCTGTCTCGTGCAAACAAAGCTAGAAAATTACACCGAAGGGTCAACGCACCGTATTCGTGCACACTCAGTTTAATAATACTTTACGTGAGAACTATTTCTTACTAGGCATTACCAACACTTCTATTTTCTCCCTGGTTTTTTTTTNTTTAATAATACTTTACGTGAGAACTATTTCTTACTAGGCATTACCAACACTTCTATTTTCTCCCTGGTTTTTTTTTCAGAATAATTATAAATGAAATACTGCAATTGATAGTTAGAATATAAGTTAAATTTTCATTTAAGCCTAAAACAGAAGTATAAAGAGCTTGTAATACGTGACGTATTAAAGAAACAACCAAACACGTCATACATGGGGTGATTTTTCAACAGTTTGATTCGCAAAGTGTGAAGATACTGCGAATAGACAGTATAGTCTATTCGCGGTTTCTTCACACTTTTATAATCAAACCTTTAAAATATCAGTCCAAGTATGAAGTGCTTGGTTTTTTCCTAAATTAAAGTTATACTTATATTTTATCTATAAATTATAATATTTCGTTTATGGTCAATATTATTAAAACAGTGAGAAAATAAGTGGGCTGGTAATGGCTAGTAAGAAATAGTTCTCATGTAAAGTACTATTAAACTGAGTGCGCACAAATTCGGTTCGTAGTTATTTTGACGTAATTTTCTAAACTTGGTAAAGCTTCGTTTGCAGGACGCGGAGGAATATCCTGAAAGTAGAACTCTAGCAGGGCTTCAGAAACGTTGGAAGTAACCGTGAATATACTATATCTGGACAGCCCCGTGTTCACGCCGGTCGCCTGCGTGGGACGTGTGGCCACAGCCCTAAACCTGTCCTTATTGGTGGGCAGCGGACCACGTGGTTGCCCCGCATGTGATGCTGTCACGTTCGGTAGCACGTGTCACCAGCCGCTGCCTGCGACAGAACAGAGGCATCTTCTCTTCGTCGGCAGGACTTCCCGGCGACAAAAAAAAGGCGCTAGGTATGATGGAGGGGGGGGCGGAGGGAATAAAAGAAACGGAGAATAGTAAGAGGTCGTTACGATGCCAACAATAGCGACGTATCACTAAAGACGGCCCCAGTCGATGCGCCTTCCTCGGGAAGGAATATTTATAAACTCGGTGTCTGGGCGGAACATGCTTGACAGTTTAATTCTGCAAACGTAGAGCTCTAAAATATGATGCAATTTTCACCTCGAAATCTTTCCGAAGGAAACAATTTTTTTCTGTTATTCGTTTTTCTGACTGCAGTAGCGTAAAATACTCCCACTTTCTAATTTTTACCATAATTAATTTGCGCACACTGGCTTGGGGTTGAATGTCCATGTTGTATCTCAGGCTCGTTCATTACTTGCAGTATATTATTTTTAAATAGATGTTATTTTCCAATATAAAGTTGGCACAGGATATAAAGAACATTTAGAAAAATGTTTTTGAAAATTAAACTAGCACAAGCAAAACTACAACTTTTAAATGTTTACCAGATACAAGTATACAATAGGGAAAACAGAAAATTTCCATATTTACACTCTACACGTGGATAAAATGATAAGTATAGAAAACCCCTTGCAACTTGTAAAAATCTTAAGCGACCATCCTTACTCAAATAAACGAGAGTCTTAATTTCACTTTATGAACATGATGTTTCCACCAGATACCAGGATGAGACGTTTTATTTCAATTGGAACCGTTTACAAATTCCCTCAAATTTTGATTCATATTTAAGTACAATTCTTTATTCTGGGTTAAACACGAAGTATTATCTCGTCCTAATCTCACTGAAAATGCAGTCGGAGGGTCTACCGTAGCTAAAACATAAAGGCATTCAAATTACCAGCGCTTTTAAACAGTCCAGCTAGATTTGCGAATAATATTATTATTAACATTTGTCAACGTTCGTGCTTTCACCTTGAAATTTACTCTTAGTAATGTTCGCATTTAACCGTGTCCTACGATTATTGAATGTTCCATCCGACCTTAATCTTTTGGGGGAATTAACCTTGAAAATCTTAACAATTCTAGAATATTTCAAAAAAAAAATATTTAAATTACAATAAGAATTTTTAAAAACATTTATTTATTCTCCTGTTGTCCAACCTTTCCAGTTGAATGTCAACCATAGTGGAATTCAATGTTGTCATTTACTTCTTATATAAAACATTTAATTATGACATTTAATTAAAATATTATTTAATACATAAATAGCAATATTTCGGATATATTAAATAAAGCTATTTATAGGCTATTCACGGTAAAATGAGTACTTTATGAAACCCTTTCATTTGGAAAAATAGTCAATAAATTATTTTATTGCAGCCTTAAACGTTAACTTTTGAGTCCGGTGAAAAAAAAATATATATATGTTTATTACTTACTTGGCAATATTTATTTAAAGATGAGATGGAAGGAAGAAAAAAATTACTGATAGTGATAGGCAAAGTAACAAGGGCATCAAAAGTACCCACTTTACCGTGAACAGCCTATGTGAAATGTTATAGCCCTGGATTCGCCTCTCAGCTAGTAAAATTTCCAAAGAGAGCCTAAATTTGGTTAGTACCACAATTACAAACAAATTGAAACCGTCACTGTGACACCATTCGTAATAATGTATTTACACGATAGCCGCTGTGGAAGGCCAGATTTTGCCTCAATTTTGTGACTAAGACTTTTAAATCATATAGAATAAACAGCGGACCAATCGCGAAAGTAATGTTATCTAACGTGCTTTTTATGTAGCTTTTTCCCCAGTTAATTCGCTAATTTTGCTAATCTTTTGGTCATAAATTTGTCAGTTTAAAATTTCATAATTTCCAAAAAATATATATATTTTCGGTGGAGAAGTGGCACAAATAGTTCAACAGAGACTGATAAATATACCTTTCTTCATTGAATATATATGAAAAATTTATTAAACGTAATGTATTTAAAAATTATGAAGCTATCCAATGTTCACAATCCTTTTTTTTACGTAACGCATATGTACTGCTTTTGCGTAGATTTATTTTGAAATTATATAAGGCATTGGATTTTAAAAATTTTCTTTACAACAAATTATATTATTTTGACTGTGTCCTATATTCCGAATACTTTATTTTTATTTAGTCTTGTAATAGCCAACAACCGTATAATTTTTACCCGTAGTTTGATTACTAGAGTATGTTCTGATCTTGTATCCGATTACGCGGGTATTTTCAGTCCCTTGAATGTATCAAAGCATGAAAGGTTGTCCTGGATTCAGTCCATAAGTACGTCACGCCCGTCGACGCCATCTATTCATTGACACCATTGGACACACAGTAGGTTGGTGCACATGAATATCCTTCTTTTACATCACTCAGACGCCAGCCGATAAGACTATTATTTATGGGGTTCACTCAATGGGCAGGGAGATTGAGATATGCCCTATTACCGCGAATAATTTCAGGCGAACACGACAGTTGGCTACACCTGACCCCGTAAGTGTGACAATCCCGTGCCCTTTCGTCCATCTTGTCAACACTGAGATTTTTTTCTAACGTACCTTAAAACTGAGAGGAGGGTCGTAGGTCCTGAGTAGGGAAGGAACTGAAGTACGTCTCAGGGCTCAGCCCCATACATAGGGACAGGTGTATCTCGCGAAAATCTTTATGGCCATGCTAAAATTCAATAGCCTACGTCCACAACCACAACTTCCTTTGGTTATTGACCGCGTATCTACGTGAGAAGATGTGTTATTATTTGACTGGGCCAATCGTAATAAAGTACTCCTATACTGATCGTCCATGATTCGCGGACAGACGCTTGAGCCACGGGGCATTTAAAATCATCCAACTCCGAAAGTGCACATGAACAAATGTGTTTTGGTCTTGAAATCTTCTTGCGAAAAACACCTGTCGCTACCCATACACCTAGGCATGCAGGGAAGGTTCTGACTACAAGGGCACATGCTCGCGGCTTTACAGGGACTGAGCAAACATGGCCGCTATTGGGGCCATGGTTACCTCCCATGCTAACCTAAACTGAGCTACAAAGGTAGGGGTAAAACCGGCATAGGCACCGTAAAAACCTTTCGACAGAAAATAATTTGCAAAATTGCATGTAGTTTATGAAGTGTAAAATATGTATACTAGAATAGAGGATGGGAAAGGATAATCTTTATGGGAATTGTTCGGGAGGGCTGTCGTTCACTCGTTGGCCATGCTGGATTTTATGTAACCATGGGTGTGGGAGTTTACGAACCCCCTTGGAGGAGGAGGGGTTCGCAATTGGGCGTGCCCCCTCCCGTGCCGCCAGTCGACACCTGAAACATAAAAGGGAGAAGGGAAAGTAGGGTGTAGTAGTGGAGACTCCCTAGGTGGACAGCATGCCTCGGGCGCAGGTGTTATAGTCGCAATGCGTGTACTTTTGAGACTTTCAGCGGCGACCCACTATTTTATTGCTGGGAAATATCAACGAAGGTTCAATGCGGGACCCTTGAGTATTTTTGTATATACCTTACCCGTGTATTTTGAACTACAGCGCTTTGACAAAGCCGTTTTTAGCCATCTTGGAGTACTGTGTAATGATATTTCCAGTGAGTGTGGCGTCTTGAAAGCACTCAACGGCCCTCGTTTGAAACGTGTGTTCTTTTCGTAGAACAGCACATTGGACGCACGTTTAATAGTTTCTGGGGAAACGTGTATTTCAAAAACTCTGCAATGCAGTCCAAGCGCCATGTAGACGAGGGCCTTAACTTTCCATAGCACTTGTTTTCCGCCTACCGACCGTTCGACAGCCAGCACCTGTGAGTGTGGCAGGTTTACCAGTACGCCACTTCGCTGCAGCCGGTACGTAACTGTGTCTTATTGCAGCAAAATAATAATACTTCTTAATTGTATGCCTAACGAGCTTTTGTAATTTTTGGTCAATTTTTTTTTAACGTATTAGAAACGGAAAGTACACGATACGAGGTCTGTCTATTTGGAGGTGTTTTGAAAGTGAGCAAGTATTTTTAACCGGCTGACACGATACCCAGTTTACACGCACAGTATTTATAAAACTACTGTGACGATTAGTTTGTCACATTTGTGAAAGGTTACGTGAAAAAGGAAAATATTAATGCTCTGAGCTCTCTTTAATATTTCTGTGTGTTGCAGATATTTCTGAGCTGCCTGCGTTTTAGACTGGCTAGAATGCAGTCCTGATAAAAAAAAACATTATTGATGTTTCCGGTCATATTTATTGTCAGAGTATATATTTTTGCACTTTCTTGTATAATGTTCTACACAATTAGGGTGTTGTTTAATAATTTCTACGCAGCAACGTTAGAAGTTGATAAGGGTTTTACAACGGTCTAGCCTCTTGTTGACTGGTATAGTGCTTTTCCTGTAGTTAAGTTACGGTATATGTTTAAGTGGTAAAACTAAACGTTTTTACACTACGTGAATATAATTTTGAATTAAAAGCAAGGAAAAATATGAATCCAAAATATAAAATGGCCACTGTCGACCCGGAATGACTGAGTGTGAGCTGCTTCACATTGCTCATTCCTGTGCTCGAACACACTTATAATACTACTTCACTATGTGCAACAACGGACTAAAAGGCATTTCAGCTGAAAATGCATGTTTCACGTCAACAGCAAGTTAATGGCGTATTAAATGGAATCATTTAACGCATGTACACCAAATGTAATGGTTAACATGAGGCTGGCCCTCCTAGATAGTGTAATAATATGATTTATGTTGCATTTATAAACACTTTAGTCATGTTTGTTTGTGAGCTTCTGGCCGTGTATATTTTTTATGCGACTGTAATAATGTTTAAAGTAAGGGCTGGTATAAAAGTGCGTTATTGGCGCCACAGATTCAGGTCAGAATCTCTTACAACTAATAAAAATTTGTCTTTGACTAATATCAAAAAAAGTGTAGAGATAAAGAGAAAAAAAAGTAACAAAAATGCGAGAAGGGTATAATACAGGAAAGTAAATTAAGGAACTAGGAAAAATCACGATGATGAAAGGAAAAAGTATCCGAAGACAGTAACTTATGTGCTGAACTAAAAGTAGTTGAAACAAATTAAATATTATGAAAACATTTAACCTCTTAGTTTGTATTTAGAGAGTTTCGGTCTATAAGGGCTGAAAAATCTGGATGTCACCTCCATTTTCTCACATTCAAAGAAAAACATTACCAACCATAAACGAGGATTTCCAAAATGTAGTTCACTACCAGTCAACGGAAATATCCGAGTTTATCCGAAAGCTCACGATCAGCCGAATTTTGAAAATAACCAACCATTGCAGAGTTAACCAGAGGTGGCAGAAGCGGCATTGTTCAATTTAAAATATATAACGCAAGAATGTGGAAACATAAAACTTACTGCAGTTGTTTAATAAGTTAAAAATAAAACACTTCAAAAAACAAATCCCAAATTATTATAAGTGTACTTACTCTAAAAACTTATTACAGTTATTATTTTCGAAATTGAAACTGCATTGGTTGCCGTACGGCACAGGCTAGGTGACATTTCAAAAAACAATATCCCAAAAATATTAACAAAATATTAAAATAAATTCTACTAGATATCTTTTAAATGTGCCTCCAAAAATTTTAACAAACCATACGGATACAAGAGGCGGGGGGTGCGGAACCGGAGCCGACATCATGCTCTGTCATTCCGGTCACCCAACCGTCATCTTGGATCTGGCTGACTTTGACCTTGCACCATGGCTTTGACTTTGACCCTGTATCCGTAACCTTGAATTACCTTAAAACCAAAAAAAAAATATTTTTTTATCCGAAAGATTAAAATATATATAAAGATTTATTTAAAAATTATTAATAAGAATTATTACTAAAAATATATTATTAAAAAATGTATTATTAAAAAAAAAATTTAATCTTATATTTCCGGAGGTCCCCCCCCCCCTTTTCAAATACCACATAGTCTTAACATTCCCCTCCCCTACCAATGTTTCTCATTGGTTAATTAGTTGGCAGGTCACCACCCATACTCATTCCGTCGTATGCAGCCATCTTGGATTTTTTTCGTTTGTCATTTGTTTATACATTGCTGGAGGCCGCCAACCTAGGTGGCGCTCTCGTATTAATAATCGATATCACCACCAGGCGTGCTGTCGAGTTAGCAACCAGGTGGCAGCCATATTTGTTTATGCTTTTAAAAGTAGAGGTTGTGCTGTCGGCGCACTCCATCCATATTGCATTACATTTTTAACACATATGTTGCATTAATTTCTCGATTTCGCCTCACGAGCGGTCAGCATCCACCCCCGCGGTCGATTCAACCGCCAGGCGAGCTGTCGACACTCATATTTTTTTTACTGGCATAAGAAAATCAATAATTTTTCATCCTATTTAAAAATTTGTTATTCCAATCAGCGGAATACCTACATGCATAATTTATTAAATTGAAAGATTATTTTTATTAAAAACTTAATTATGACTTAAAAAATTTAATTTAAGGCTAATTAAAGTACCACTAAAATTGAGTATTTATTCTGTTACCACTTACACTAACACTTTAGTCCAAACAATTATTTACAATCGCTTAATTCCTTAACACTACCGCTCTTGTTTCCAGTATTGTCCGCCAGAGCGTACTAGTGTGGGGAAAGTATTTAATGGGAACAATGTCGACTCTCGGCACAGTTTCTCGTCTTATGCCAGAGGTGACAGATAGCTCTCTCACCCTTCGTCCCTTAGCATTCTGACAGGTAAGTTACATCAGGTCGCGGGGCATCCGCGAGAAACGCAATCTGTAGCCACCACTGACGAAAAAAAAAAACTTTTTTTTAGGAGACGAGGCCTCGCATATGTAATACACATAGTTTCAGCATCAGCAGCGACGGCGACAGCAGGTGTAGGTTGGTACCACGGGCAGTATTCACGAGTTGGCAGCCGTGAGTTGTACTTTGCTCTTCCTGCAATACTAACTGTCGAAGGCGCGCTGCCACCTAGAGCTCGGGAAAAAAAAACGGGCATCCAGCCTACAGCGGCGAATTCACGCCAGTTAACAAGACTTGGAATATTTCACCCTTGAAACATAAATTCTAGCATTAATATTTATTATGTCTATCACGCCTATAAACAGACACATCAAACGTAAAACTACATATAGCAAAAATTATTTCAAATTTTTTACCCTTTATACCAAATTCAATTTTGTAACAATCTGCAGAGAAAAAATAAAACCTCACATGCAAGTTGCCACAGAGAAAAAATAGCTTTTATTTGTAAACAATGTAGATTATGATTAGCCCGGGAAGGATATTACCAGACGAGTTGAAAAAACTCTGACCAACTCGCTAGCTGCTAAATAATCATCGCTGCATTGCCCGGGAAGAGATTTATTTTAATATGAAAATATATTTCGTCCTCGTGTTATCTTCGCTCAGCTTGAACTCGTGGACGCACTTAAAGCAGACAACTGACTACTGGCAGACTAACCCCTCACAAAACTGACCCATAAATGAGCCATAAATTACCCCTAGTGACCCCTGATAACCCATAATGACCCATAAAAATACCCATATTAATCATCCATAAATCCACAAATGACCAATAATGATCCATAATGACGCAAAAATGACCCCCGATTGTGGTGTGTGCGGTGCTAAGTGCGGTGCATGTGGGTCGCAAGTTAAAATAAATTCCCTCTGTTTTAAAATAATATTTAGTCCTACCTCCAAAGCTGAAAGGTCAAAATTTAATTTAATAATATCGCTTTAAAAAGTATATATCCAGGTCCCACGGTATATTTAATCACTTCCTGGGTAAACTGTATTTGCACTTTGCACTAAAAGTGCCTAGAACTACAGCAGGCTCCCACCACGCTTCGCCATTGGTCGATGCACAACTTGGACTTAGTACTGAACAATGCAGCACCATGGCATCCCCCCCACCATGCTTCTCAATTGGTCGTTGCGCGGCTTGAACTTTGTACAGATTGTCCGCGGAGGGATACAAGAAAAATAGTTCCAAAAAATATTATATAAGCTAGAAACGCACCTGCTTCATTCCATTATGCCTTGTGAATTTGCTGTGACCTGAATTAATGTCACAACGACCATGGGTCGAGCACGACACTTCAGAAGGAGGAAATTTTGTTCAAGACCTGTTTTTCGGAATATAGGAAGTTTTGATACTGACGTTGTAAAGAACGATAATGATTTTGTTAAGAAACTTACACAAGCTCAAGTGAGTTACGTTCTTCTTACTTCATGTACAGATTCGCTCTACAGGATATGACTGCTAATCCTGGATCTGGCATTTTGGAAATTTGCTTCTATCGTCACGCTCACAACTCACCTGTTGCTGGTGTTAACTATTTCAGTCAAATTGGTGTTAGAGACATTATATGCTGGAAGACTTTCGCTCTCCATGAAAGTGTACTTAATCAAACTGCTGTTATTTATATTGCTCAGGCTCCTGTTTTATATTATCGTAAAAAAATTAAGATGGAGTTGGGTGATGAAATTTGGATGTTTAGAAAAATTGTAGGTTCTAATGGTAGCCAGTATTCTCGGCGTCTTCTGCCTTCGTCATGTCGCTTGTTGCAGCAAATGTGTTGGATGGGTGTGTCAGTGCATCGATAAAATCGCCATCATCGTCTTTGTAGCTCATCAGTATTTAGAGCTGACGACCGTTTATTTTGAAGTTCGTCGACTTCAAGCGAAAATCTTGCGAGTGTACATTCCACACAAACCCACTCTACCGCACTCATTCCGTCTTTAACATCAACTGTCTCATCATAATCGCCTGTCGAATCGGTACCAATCGATGTAGCAAAAGGTATTGCCGACAACACTTGCTGACTCCCAGTAAACGAATCCTTGCAGATCTCGGTATGTTCTTTCAATGTATCGCCTTGCACAAACTGCATGGGACCAATGTCGTAATGCTTCATCGCGTGAAAAGGACTCTTCTTGCAGACCGTTCTCTCATGGCGACGAGCATTTTGACCATAGGTAACAACTCGATCGAAGAATCGACACTGGCGACAACCAGTTAGCGATGATGCAGGTCGCGGCTCCATGATCGTTGAGGTCAAACGCAGGCCTTCATATTCGCAATTCATCTTCTAGGTATGACGAGAGAGCGCTTCCAAATCGATGTTCACCTCACAGTGTCAGAAAGTCAAATGTCATTTTTTTTCTATATAAATGCGGTTCTCTGTTTCCAGTTAATAGATTAGCTTGTACCTACAAAAGGTCTTCCATCATAAAATTTATATGTAAAAAATATGGGAGTACTCTTAAAAGCCCACATACTCGTTTTGAATAAGTAACTTTGTGAGCCAACGTTTTTTTAAATCAATTTTACTACAGACTTAAACAACGCGTGAACATATTTCGTTACATCTCCACTCTACTATGAATAACAAAGTTTATTCTTTGCGAATACTCTAACACAATACAAATCGGAAGATTTTACACAGTTATATATATATATATATATTTCATGAAAATTGCCATTATCTCGTTTGATTTACACAGATTTCGAAAAAAATTAACTACACATACGACATCCGTGCACCCTGGCGGCGAAAATTTTTAGTTGCCATACTAAACGTATTAAACCTCACAACCTGAGTAGAATAAACCTTAGCCAAAAACGCGATAACACTATTCATGCGTCGGTCAAGTGAAAACGAATCTGCCTAGTTCTTACACGTATAATTTTAGTACTAGCAAATATTTACCTGAAACTTTTTATTCGACGTTAAGAAATGGAACTATTTTCCCTCCGTCACTACCAACTTTACTGGTCGCATGCCAATAACTATGCCCGTCGCTACCAACTTTACTAGTGAGTGAAGAGATTTGGGCGGTTCTTAACAGCGAGGTCTTAAGAGCCGATAAGGTGAGTATAGAGCAGCGCCGGAATGAAGGGGAAACGGGAGATCCCCAGTAAAGCCCGCCGACCAGCGGTTCGCCTTGGTGGGAGGCGAGCAGGCTAACCGTTCAGCCACCGCGGCCCCCACCAACTTTACCATATTTCAGTGTCCAATTATCTTCTCTAGGGAGTAACTGATTCGTGAACCGTGCTACTGCCCTGCGTTATAACTGTTTCATGTCACTTATCATCTAACACAAAGCCTACTGCTTATTGGTTTGCTTTAACGAAACACTTTCTTTGCCGGCTTATGTACAGCACTCATCAATAAATTTCTTACTTGCAACTCCGAAAACCATAAGTTAATGTGGTAATGAAGGGATTAAACAGTGTTGTAGAAAAGATAGGCGTGTCTTGTCTTGGTAAATATTAGGATCTCGGCAAAATAAAATAAATCAGTCACGGGTATACGGACAATACACGGGCACTTGTTTTTAGCCAAAATATTTCAGGACGAATTGTGTCCCAAATACTTTAGTTCAGAACCAATTTCGTGTTTGGATCACTTGAATTGTTACGCGTCCGTCTTATCTGTCTGCCCGCGAATCACGGACAGTCTGTATCGGAGAAACTTAATTCTAATTGGCTTGCTCATGTAACAGACTCTTCACACAAAGACAACCGACCAATAGCCGAAGGAAGGCTATAAGTGTGCACTTAGGATGTTGATTCGCGAAAAACAGGTGGCCCATATATATATATGGCATTTAATCGTAATGTCTGATTAAAATCATGATATTGCAGGTATTCCAATTTACTATAAATGTAATTGGATTTTTTTTTTTAATTTGCATCCTTTGGTGGCGCTTATTAAAACAGTACCGTGGGCAGAGAGCATTCACCAGTCCCCGTACTAGGCCAGCCTGGTTGTGAGCACAGAATAGCCAAGTATACAGAGACGAAACTCCTGCGTGTAACACTACCTCCATCTGCACGAGCCGGGATAAAATGTGCTTGCTTTCCAATGGAGCCACGGTGGCACCCCCAACAAGAGCCTATTTCATATAATTGCAAGTATACAAATTACGAGAGAATTCACTTGTAAGTTGTAAAAAGTTTGATAAAGTGCTTTTATAAAGCTGCAAGTCAACACGTGTCGCTACAAGTGAAATTTTACAAGCTACAAGTAATTTCCGCATGTTTTTTTTTGTAATTTGGTTTCACGTAAATACTTGTAACTTACAAGGACATGTAAACTGTGATATAGACCTTCTAGTATAAATAACTAAGTACAGTAGTGAATTAGTCAGGTTTTAATAGGATTTAAGAGCTTTGTTACTATAAATTCACTGTTTGGAATAAATTAAAATTACGTGTACGTAAACACGTTAAATCCATTCAATTTTCTTGGTTCAGACAATTATGTTTACTAAGAGATTATTGAGGTTATGATGTACCACACAATTTCAAAATGATAACATTGTGTTTCCCACATTACTTTAAACTGGAGACTTTACTGGTAGTTTCGTTTATAAGCATGTGTTTAGCATAACATGTACATGGCCAACTTGAAAAGGTTGTTTATTATAATTGTTATTTGTTTTTATGTTTTTATAGAGTTCATTTTTAAATCTGCACACAATATTCACTCAAAATCAACCAATTAATATGTTTAGAAAAAGGAATATAAACGAACTCAGCTAACCTGTAGACTTGTAAGGTTTTTTATCAGTGTACCAACTTTTACAAGTTGAACTATACTTTTTATGAAATGCATCCATTTTACAATTGTAAAATTTTGCTTGGAACTTGTAGATTGTAACTTGTAGACTTGTAGTTTTATGAAATAAGGTTGAGGGCGTTCAGGGTTATATTCCCTGTGGGGTCACGCCGGGGTTTTGAATGTGGTAAACGTGATGGACATTGCCTTTGGTCGGTGGGTTTTTTGGGGTGCTCTCATTATCCTCGTATTGGTATTCATGCCATGTTCAACTGTTAGCAAATATGATAAAGTTTAATTCTGTATTTCTTGCTACATACAACACACAATGCAACGGCGTATTCACGAAGTAACACATGCTAGTCATTCACTTACCTTCATTGCGAAAATCATTTAAACATCCTTACTATTTGTTTTGCACGTTTTTTTTATTTTTCTTCCAAGGAGTAATTAATATGATCAGGATGTGACTATGCACGTTATTAACAATTCGCAAAGTCGTGACCTAACCATGGACAGCCCTGTCAGATGGTATATAGCTTCTGACTATGACAGCATTAAATTTACAAATGAGGCCGACAAGAACATGCACGGATATGTAAAATTTAACCTATTGCCAGATGATTACGTGAATTTTGCAGATCTCTGAATAATATAGTCAATTCACGGTATTCCTCCGCCTCATGCAAACAAAGCTTTACTAAGTCTTGAAAATTGCATCAGAGAGACAATGCACCTCATTCGTGAGCCACTCAGTGTAATAATATTTCGCGTAATAGCTATTTCTTATTAGGCATTACCTACATGGATGTTCTCCCTGTTTTTATTCGTATTAGTTATAGATAAAATATTGTAATTTATAGATACAATATGAGTAAAAGTTCTATTTAACCAAAAATAAGGCAATGTTATGATAACACAAGTATATATGCTTCTGATGCACACGGCATGTTTTGGAAATAACCAAACGCGCATCATACGTGGGTAATTTTTCAAAGGTTCGTTTAAAAAAATGTGTAGAAAAGCCGCGAGTAAACTGTAGAAGCCAGTGCACACACTACGAAATACTGCAGTTCNTCGTTTAAAAAAATGTGTAGAAAAGCCGCGAGTAAACTGTAGAAGCCAGTGCACACACTACGAAATACTGCAGTTCGCAAATAGATACCTGTACACACAGTATGAAATTATTTAGTTCGCAAATCCACCACACAAATTGTAGGAATAACAGAACAATTTTCTATTACATGTGTCCAGTGTGGCTTTCCTACACTTTATTTGCCCTTTCAGGCCAACATCAATTGATGTTATCGAGTGTTGCAAACTCGAAGTATTTTGGTAACTGCTATACTTGAGCCGGGGCTACGGTGAATGAGCGGTTAGACTGCTCACCTCCCACCAAGGCTATCCGAGTTCAATCCCTGGCTGGGTCACTCGGGTATTTTCGGAAGTGGGAATCGTGCGGAACGATGACGCTGGTTGGCGGGTTTTCTCGGGGATCTCCCGTTTCCTGAGTCTGAATGGGTTAATGGGGATGGAAAGAGTGGACTGGAGAGGAGAGATTTGGACGGCTCTTTAACATTGAGTTGAAAGCCGATGAGGTTGAAGCGAAGCTAGTGTGGAGCAGCGCTGGAATGAAAGGGCGGGGAAAATTGGGAGATACCCGAGAAAACCCGCTGACCATAGGCATTGTCGGGCACGATTCCCACACGCAAAAATCCGGGAGTGGCCCCACCGGGAATTTAACCCGGTTCGCCTAGGTGGGAGGCGAGTAGTCTAACCACTACACCACCACAACCCCGTGAATTACACTGGTCTGGCAGTAAAACCGCAGTGCACTACACTGATTCGCCAATAAATAACAGGCAATCTACTGGAAAAATTCAGTAAAGTAATTCCACTGGTTGAAATCACTGATTTCTCTATCCGTTACATGTTGCAGGAAATTCACAAAATAAAATATATTGCAATACACTGCCAGGAATGATTTTCTCAAAGCTGATAAGAGGTATCAACGCACGATGGGGTGGGGGGTAGGTTTCTGTGCCACCGAGCACAACGTAGCTACAAGGTAACCCACCGCCTTGCTGTTCGGTAACATCCCTTTCTCCCAGGACACTCGCATTGACGTCATTTCCGTTACGAAAGAAACCGCTGGTCGGGACAGCCAGTGTGTGTTTCCTTCCGGTCAGCGACCTTGCAGCCATTACAACACAAACACGCACTGCTCGCGAGCCACTTGGTGAACCCTTCAACCTAAGCTGGATTCACAACAGCCCGTCAATGCTTCCGTACTGCTAAATTCTAGTGCGACAACCTAACATCGCGATTTTTCTTTAGTTTGTGGTATATTTTGGTTGAAAATACAGTTTCAAGAGATAAACCTTTTAGGGGAATAATTTTCTTACGCGATAACAATTTATGCTGAATTATTGTATACATTTTAAATTCCTGAATTTACCATTAACGCCTTTCATTTTATTTCAAAGTGCGTATTCGCGTCTACGGAATGTGGTCAGAACACGGTGGCTTATCCGTCCTTCCATCAAAAGTTATAGTTTGAGAAATATTTGACGGATTGATGGATAGAAAAAAAAGTTGCCCTGCGATTGGTTGAAGATAACGTGACCGCCGGACGGATAGGCGGCTGACGGATGCGACGGATGGTTGTGAGTCCAGCCTTACGCTCCCTCTACTGATCAAATACAAGCTCGGTATAGGCTGTTCGAGGTTAATGGGGCACTTTAGAAAAAACTCTGCTTAGGATCTACTTTCCTCTTCATCTTGTATCCTTCCGCGATGTGTAAAATTAAATTTTCCTTAGACCTGATTACTTTATTTATACGTAGTCCATGTATGAACTGTGAAAATATTATGAACGTTAATATGTGACCTACATGTCAATTCTCACTATTATATGCATAAAATAAACAGAAACCAAGTCAAATAAATTCGGTGTGCGCAAATTTAAACATTGCACTTTTAGTACGACGTTAAAACTTGGAACTTATTTTCTTAAGTAGCGTACAGCCTAAACTTCTTGTTAACACTTTCAGGCGCTGGGCGAAATTATCACTTCGCTGTCAGTACACGTTAACTGTAAATCAAGGCAGTCTACAAGCGAGTCGTCTCTACCCACCCCACTCAAAAATGTTTTGTTGAATCAAACAAATTTTCTTTGGCGCAACCAAATGAATTGTTAGTACAGCCCCAAAGTGTAAGATTTGGTTGGTGTAACTAAAGATTTGTTTGGCTCTACGTACATTGAACAGTTTCGGTTAGGTAAAAATAAGAGAAAACTCAACCGCGATCAGAAAGTAGATCGTTTTCGCACGAGCACTACGCCTAAGCAACCTCATATAAAGTGACTACTGACGGTAATGTTTGTAATGCATGCAATTCAAAGACTAAACGACGCGCGTCAATAAATATTTTGAGTTTTGTTTTATTCAAGCGTTTATTTTGTTAAATGAATAAAATTATGTTGCTTTTCAATTTTGTTTACTCAACAAAATACTTTTTGGGGGGGGGGGCTACTAAATATATGTTTCGCCCTATACAAACCAATATTCTGTTTGCTGAAACAAACCTTTCTCTCAGTGCAAGTGCAATCCTGTCGTCTCTCAGTGCAAGTGCAATCCTGTCGGTATCTGTAGACTACCCCCATTGACCACGATCCTGTCCTGTCACTATGTGAAGTGGCAAAGTATAAAGGGGGGAAATAAACGCCTATACTGACAATGTTAAATTCAAACAAATTCATTTCTCTGTATCTCTGGAACGATTCAATATAATGGGATACAATTTTCACTGGATGTGCATTCTTACCTTGTACGCCCACTGATATATTTTCATAAATTTAAAAGTAGTAAAAAGGAAGATATAAATTTTTATTTTATGTAACTCAATTATTTTTCGGTATGTTTTAAATTTTTATGGTGGAATTATTTGTCTTGCCGCTACCATTGTAAATCCACGTTACGACAATAATGAAATGAATAAGGGGTACATATTTCAAAGCTCTAACTGAAGCTGTTTCAGGGATAATGAGAAATTTACGCAAATAAATAGGGTCTTTAAATAAATAAAATTAAAAAATATTAACATATAAATGTAGACACAACTCAAAAACTCTCCGGCACTGTAATCCTTACCTCCTTGAGTATCATTCAGATGTTATAGTAACCAATGAATCAATTCTTTGCAACACACTTTTCCGGTTTAACCCATTCAGACCCATTTGTGTACATTACACATGTGTAGGTAATGTTTGGTCTGTGCTGCACACTGCTAAGCTCTTTGACAAATGATGTTACTAGTCGGTAAATGATTCGCAAACCGTGTTACTAGTCTAGGTCATAATTGATTCATATAAATGTAGCCTAACTTATAGCCTACAGCGCATTGGCGGTCACAACGAAACAAGTGTTGTATCGACTTAAGTAGGTACAGCCTGCATCATAATTTTTTTTTGTTTAAAACACCTGAAAACGTAGATTAAAGTGGGTCGGGCGGGGTTAGTTCAAGGGTAACCACAGCCTTCTAAATTAAACAGTTCCTAAGTTATTACATTTTAATTAAACAAGTGCTCGCGAATAAAAAAAAATTTGCTTGTGCAGTAACATAATTTAAAAAATCATTAAAAATACTTGTAGTCAGTCAATATTAATGATATATACACCAAATTAAACAGATATCTCAAAATATTAATATGTCATAGAAAACCAAAAATATGCTTTTTCACTTAAATCACCTTTTAAAATTCTCTTAACGCGCTAGATATGTGCACAGGAGTACTAGTGATCGAGACCCGGTTAAGCCATTCCGATATCGGGTTTCCATGATTTTCCGAAATAACTCATGGTGAATGCGCGGTTGGTTTAATTCACCATTCACTGGTCTCCCACCTCTGGGGATCCTTGTTCGATCCCAAGTCACGATAGGTGGGAATTTTTTAAACGAGCGTTTCTCGTGCGGGGAATGTGGTGGAATACTTCCATGGTGTGGCGGTTTTTTCGGGGCTCTCCCGCTTCCTCCTCCGTCTTCATTCCGCTGCTTTTCCACGCCCATCTCGTCCCACCTCATTCATTATATTGGTTTCAAATAATTTATAATTTTGTGTGTTTTACTGTTGCAGTATATTTGGTAGTCAGTATAGACGTAGGATAATGTCCGATTCAATTAGGGATGTAACCCTACACAATACACATTCGGTTTCGCGACAATTATTGTCCGGGATGCACCTGACTGGTTTATCCTTTCCTCGAAAGGTTTATTGTAGATTTGAAGTTTCCCAGGGCCTGTGAAATAAACTGTGGATAATTTTATGAAGTTAAAAGGAGGCGGCGACGACATAGTTGTCAGACAACGTGCCAGAATCAACTATATCCGTTTCCCGACGAGGTCAACTTGCACAGAAAAACAATTTTTTATGGCGGCTACAAAGTATTTTGTTGGTATTTGCTCTACCAGTTTTTTTTTTTTTTTTGTGAACACGAAATGTTTTAGTTGTCTTTGCTAATTTTTGTTGCCGTTAAAAATTTATTTTGTGTTCACTATAAGAAAAATGTGTGTTCACCAAAGAAAAGTTTGGCAGGGTGAATACCAACGAAGATTTCTTTCCTGTTTGGAAAAAGTGGCAAACTTTGACGTTCCGAAATTTTTTTGGCCTGTACACAGTAAAAGGTGACACCACATAGAGTATGGATGCAGGAATATCCGGCAATAAAAAAAAGACAAGCACGGCTGCTTGAAAGCACCGTTTAATTTTGTTTATTCTCGTACACTTTATATACACACATTTGAACGGGTACGTATCGTACGTATACAAGCTGTTTAGCATCTTTCGAAGTAGTCTCCGACGTTGTCCACGGTTCGTCAATGTGTGCTACCACACGTCGAACTGCTGTTGCCGTCGGATGGGGTGTGAGTGCATCCGTCCGGCCGCGAGCATATTCCCTATGTCCGTTGTCGGATGACAGCAATGCGAGATGGACGTAACCAAAGCCGAACAGCGTGCGTACATCCACGCCGCGACCGCAATGCACGCGAATGTCACGCAAGGCTACGGGAAGCGTTGGGTGGCCGTGCTATACACTACCGTACAGTGCCAAGTTGTGTAGAGGCCTTCAAACAAGGAATAGAGTCATCAGCCGACCTACCTCGCAGTGGACGTGCTGTATCAGCTGACCACGGCGTACGAGTGGTTGTGTAGTCGATCAGTGTCTAATGGACGACACTCGCTGCACTGTAATGGAATTAGCTCCATTGGGTTGTAATGGGTGGTTTGTCAGCTTGTTGGCTGGTGCGGTGACTAGTATAATTTGTCTGGTGCTGTTTTTTATTATGAATGGTAGGGGCAGCGAGTATTTTTTTGGTATGATATGTGTGAACTGTTGTGTCGTATATTGCGAAGCATATTGTTTTCCTGTGCCGGTCGGTAGAACAAATGTTATGGACAATAGGTGAATTTTTCGTAAGGCTAGGGCGGACTGAATGATCGAGGTATGATTTAGTTATAATGGGTGGTATGGGTGATGAGTATATGTGGTGTTGTTTGGTAGATCAAATGGGATGGGTGTTAGGTTATGGGCTGGTCTCAACTGTATATTTGCTTGATACACTTGAGTTATGATGGATAGTAGGATTGGTGTGTTGGGTGGCATGGCTGAATTGAGTTTTTCTTGGAGCTATAGATGTTGGTATGTTGGTTTGTCTGATATTAGTGGTAATGATGGCTTGACAGATGGTAAGAATGTTTGTGTTGTGGGTTGGTCTGGACTATAACTTTTCTTGGTATGCTTGAGTTATCATGGACGGTATGGTTGAATGTTGGGTGATGTGTTTTTCACTATATCTGTATTTCGATGTCGAATGGTGTGGACAGTATGTGTGTGTCAGTGAGTCCTGTAATGGTAAGGGATGCTTGAGTTAAATTTTTTGGTATGAGCAGTCAGTGTATTTTGACCTGTGTTAGTCGGCATGGTGGATAGTATGAGAATAAGTTGATTGTGTCACTGGCATGGACTGTATGTTTGCTTTGTATGGTCTGTGTGGACGAATGGTTGATGTATGCTAGAGTTAGAGTGGGTGGTATGGTTAGTAGTTATAAGTGGTGTTAGTCGGTAGAACAATATAATTGGGTGTTAGGTAGTGGATTGGCCTTAGCTGTATAGTTGCTTGGTACACTTGTGTAATGATGGATATTATGCTTGGTGTATTGGGTGGTACAGTTGATTAATTGGCATGAATGACGTTTTCTTCAGTTATAGGAGATGGGGCATTGGGTGGTCTAGTATGACTTGGGTTATAACGGATGGTTGGTTGCTATGGCGGTATAAAGACTAGTATATATTTAGCAGGTATCGATCTGTAGAGCAGAAAGTATAAGCAGTAAGTAAATCTTTGGTAAGGTCAGTGTAGACTCAATGGTTTTGAGTTATATCAAGAGGCATGGACGATGAGTCTGGTGTTGGTTGGTATAGCAGTTGGTATGCATGAGTTACAGGGGCTGGTATGGTACCTGTTTGCGGGTATATAATTAGCCGGGTTCCAGTTTGGAAGCTTAGTTTCACAGTGGCAGTCGTGAAATACATTTCGTATAAGTTCGTGTAAGCAACTGGAATATATTATGGAGCCAAAGGTTGCTTGTCCATCAATACCTGTGTTTGGCACAGTGCTATTGACTTCTTCAGATGGAGCACCTATGACTGCACCACACGCACCACAATCAGCACTATACTCACCACAATCAGGGGTCATTTATGTGTCATTATGGGTTATTTAGAAGCCATTATGGATAATTAGGGGTCATTTAGGAGTCAATCTTGTTAAGAGTAAGTCTTGCAGAGGTCAGTTGTCTGTTGGGTATATGGGGGGTTAAATTAAATTTTTTTTGTTTCTATATTTGTCGGTTTCTCAGGCAAAACAAACAAAATAAATTTTGTATCGTACCATATTTACTACATTGTCTTATTGTATTACTGTAATATCAAAAACCAATTATCGTTTAGTAAATACTTGCATTGTACTTACCTTGTTTTTCACAATCATTGTACCTTTACGTACAATCACACTCCGTCATACTCGAGTCTGTGTAGGTCATTATGCTTAAAACCACAGTGCCCCATTGGTAACAAGCTGATTAACAGTTTGGAATATGACAGTTAATATGTTTTAGTGTGCCATCCAGTTCGTGTGGGCTCTACTGTAAATGTACAGTACTACCTGTCATTTCTGCGCTGCCATCTATGTCGTGCAGTTCGAGAGAAACATCCTGAAGAGTTGGGCAACGTTATAGTATTAAATGACAACGCTAGACCTTATACGGTGGGTAGCGTTACATGGTGTTTATGGCGTTGGGGATGAAAGGTGTTGTAGACACCCCCCCCTAACAACACTTTCACACGATCGTAGTCCGTGTGACTACGACCTTATTCCCAAAGTGAAGAGGCCATTGCGTGGTTGACGCTTTGGCAACAAAAACAACAAGACATCGTCACATCATTTTGACGAGAGGTAGCGCACATTAACGGATATCATGCAGCTGAATGTTTTTTCTCGTCTGCCTCGTCGCTGGCAACGAACAGTGGACAACCTCGGAGACTACTTTGAAGGATGTTAAACACCTCGTGCACGTACTATACGTACTCTCTAAGAAAATTCTGGTGAACTTCCTAAACTGAATTGGAAGTTTTTAACCAATATATCATATGGAAATATTACCACGCATCTGGCTACATATATGGAATGTTTACCGTCGCTGCTATACAAAGTTTGAAAGTTTTCTACACATTTGACTGTTTCCTGAGCAAAAAATTAAATGGCGAGTGGGGAATGCACCCAGGGCAAGGCAACACCCTCCGAGTGACGGTCTTTCCAGCTGGGACCCGTAGAGGACCGTCATCCCCGGGCATGACAGAAATGAGGCCCTGGAATGATGCGGCGCTGAAATGCAAGGGCGGGGGAAACGGGAGTACCCCGAGAAGCCCCGCCGGCAAGCGGTATCGTCCAGCACATGCCAAGGTCCGGAAGTGAACCCACCGGGGATCGAGCCCGGATCGCCATGGTGGGAGGCGAGCACCCTGGACACTACGCCACCGCTGCCCCCGTTTCCTGAGCAAGTGTGGGAACACTAGCATGAATGTATGGAAAGTAACTTTACTACTTGCACTTTCTCACTCTACGTATACACTCACATAGTACATTTGGGAATAATTTTTTAGAGTGTACCCGTTTAAATAAGTGTATACAGGCTGTACGAGAAAACATCAATTAAACGGTGATTTCAAGCTGTAATGTTTGTCTTTGTTCCTTGCCGGACATTCCTGCATCCATACCCCATTAGGTGTCACCTTTAAAACTTAAATGTCATACACTAACTGTACATCGTACATTTCCTGTGTTGGATCATTTTCGGGAGATAAGCAATAGTTACCATGACTTCTGAATCAGCCCTCGTATATTATATTATATTAATTATAAGAAACTTGAAGTTTATAAACCTTGCTCATTAAGACTCAACATTAGTTTCACACTTTTCACACTACTAAGGTTTTGGTAAATTTAGTCTACTTTATTTTTAATGTAAAAAAAATTTTTTTCGTGAATATATATACTATACCACCGTGGCCCCAAAAAATGTAAAGATGGGTGGTTAAAGAGGTTTATAAAAATGTTATTTGGCGCGATTCACCTTGGACAGGCACGAGTCACCAGCGATCACGTGACCGCCAATTCTCATAATTAGCCAGGAAGATGTTGCTATCTTAAGAGCGTCGGTTCTTTGTAATGACGCAGGGGCACCGACCCAGAAGGGGTTGTTTGTGCGAGGGCCGGTCGTGCAGTCGCCGGGGGCTATTCCTGGCGGCGCGTTGCGTATTCTGCAGCTGTGATGTAACTCAGGAGGACCCTCTGAGGACGTGACGTAAGACTCGGACGAACAAGAGGGACGATCGAGCGAACAAGGACGCCAGGTGCGTTTTGTGCCGACCGCGAGTTAAAACGTGACGTACTCTAACATAAGTCTTCCGCGCATGTGCTGAAAAAAAAATTTGGCTCACGAGATGCAAGCAGAAGTGTCTAACAAATGCGATCAAACTGTTACGTGGACTTCTGATTATAAATCCCTCCCACATTTTTTTCCCTTTTTTCCCCCAACGCAGAACAGCACTTTTACGTAAAGTCGTCTGTCTTTTCCTGGCGACGCATCTTTTGCACTACGTATAACGCATCGTGCACTGTAAAGCAATTTCCGTATTTTTACAGCCATTTTTTGCAAACTAATTGCCAAGAATATTTTTCTAACACCCCAGATTATAAATGGCCAATGTTATAATGTTATAATTAATATATATTACTGATGTTGGATTTTAACAAACACGTACTGGAGACTTAATGTGCATTATAAACATGGATTATACAAATAAATGTGTACGCATCACGTCACAAGAAAATATTTTGCAAATGGTTTCCACAGAATTACTTGCAAAACGTGCAAAAAATTTTAAACCGTATATTGTGTTATGCGCTAGGTGATGTTTTATTTTTATAAAATATAAATACGTCATTGAAAACGCAGTTGGCCATTTGTGATCGTTGCGAACAAAGAATTTTGATGTAAATTTTTCTGAAACTGAAAAAAACTGTGCGCTTTATTGTGTACTAATGTGGATACTGTTGATGAAGAAATGGATCATACAGTTGAATTTTACAGCAATGTTAAGTAATTTGTTAGTGAAATGTATTAGTGTAGACAAAGTTAGGTGTTTACAGACTATTAGTTACGAAAGCTGTGTTAGATGATGAAGTGAAGATATTTAAAGCTTGTTTCAGATTCTTGCGAGAACAGTTCTATTGCTGTATATTCATGGTTTATTCCCACTTCGTGAATCAAACCTTTGAAACATCACCTCACGTATGACGTTCTCGGTTGCTTCCTAGATATGCCACGTATCATAAGTCTTTTATACATGTGTTAACCTAAAGCTATCTCATTTTTAGTTAAATTGAACTATTACTTATAATACATCTATAAATTATAATAGCTCATTTATAATAAATGTGAATAAAAACTGAGAGAAAATAGGCGTGTTGGTAATGCCTGGTCCTAAATACGTGTGTTAATTCCTCACGTCAAGTGAAACACGCGGATCTCACAAGGAAACAAACACTTTGAGAACTACCTCGAAATTGCCCTGGCTTGATAAGAACCTCATTTTGTCAAGTTGATAAAAGACAAAATGTGAGTTTTAAAATTGTTATCCGTATGATCTATTTTGTAACTACATATGTAGTTCAAATAAAACTGTTGGCGATAGAATTCAATTATTATACTATGTGTTATTTCATGTATTACCTCTTCAAGTCAATAAATACACTGCATGTATAAGTAATTAAGTTATGACTTTGTGGTCAGTAAATGTTTCCCGCTGAGTGTGATAATTTTCTCGAATATTTGAAGGTAACGTGTATACCAAAAATCCTTATGGCTGTTCAGATATTAGCTAATCATGTAAAATAGAGTTCGCAATAAGGCGTAAATGATTTATTTTGACTAAATTTATTCTCTGATAGCTATCCCAAATACTTTACCGGAAACATATTAATTAACTGCCTACCTTTAATACTGAGTTATTTTCTTTTGTTGGCTGAAAAGAAAATTTTGCTTTTTTCATACAATTAACACTAACACGCTGACGTAGCTGCTATTGCTGACGTGGCACCATCATGAGTAGTAGGGTTATGTCAATCCGGAGCAGGGGCTGGGGGCTGAAGCGCCGTAGCTCCATCCGCCATCTTGATAGGCATCACAGCCACCATCCGCCATCTTGGTAGGTGCGGCTGGCAGCCATGTTGGTAGTTGCAGTTCACCATATTCGTAGGCGTCCCAGTCACCGTCCGCCATATTGGTAGGTGTGGCCGGCAGCTATGTTGGAAGTTGAAGTCCGCCATGTTAGAAATTGCAGTCCGCCATCTTCGTAGGCGTTACACCCACCGTCTGCAATCTTGTTTCCACTTGTCCTTCGTAGCCTGCTAGGGGGGCTAGTACCGCTCTCGCTCAGCCATCATGTTGGTTCTAGAGTTAACCGCTTGGGGCGCTGCTTTTTTTTATTTCGGAGCTCAAAATATCGGCTGGAGAAGTGCGGAATCAAACTGCCAAACCTTAGGTCGGCATTCAGACGCCTTGGACCACTCCGATATCAGGACATGTGCTGATACAAAGGTTTAAAAGAAGTAATAGTATGTGTGGGGGGGGGAGAACGAATAAATATTTTGACGTAATTATTCTAATGCGTAGTGATAATTTTTATATAAGTTTTTTTTTACTATACGAGACTTATGTAGACCAGCAATAATTTTTTTTTCATATAGTCATAGTTCTCTTTTAAGTATTTTTTTTCAGTATTTCTTTTTAAGTATATTTAATCTTTTTAAAAATTTTATGAATAGGTGTACCTCAGAGATACTTAAATGTTTTACATTAAAGAAAATCTGGAGGGCTTTAATAAACACTCAATTATCACTGAAACTGTTATACCCAGCAATCCAGAATTAACTGGACAAACTTGTAGGGACGGTATACGAGAAGGGAATGAGACACTTTATTTCCAAAATCCAAGTCTTGAAATGCAAGCGTTCACCATCAACGTGCGCGGAAAATGCGTATTACTGTATACGGCAAAAAGCAACCTCCTTCACGTGCAAACCTTGTTGGTTGCAGATCTTTCAGGCGCTATGGGATACATATCACTTCTGTATTTTCTATCATTTCGTGTTATAATTCGGCACCGAGGTAGACAGCGTACATATACACTTTAGTTTTACGTCTTTCACTGAACTTCCACTCGCCTGATATCCCTTACGGAACTCATAACTATGGCCACCTGTTTTTTTGCGAAAAGATTTGTGCACATGATGGACATCAACATTCAGAGTGCACACAAGCAGGTGTCGTTTGCCTATTGTCAGGATATCTATTTGACTGGGCCCATCAAAATTAAGTTAATGTGGCACTGAACTTTCGTGATTAGCTGGCAGACACCTCAAGCGTGTGAGAGTTCAAATCATCCAACCAGAAAATTGTTTCTGAACCAACGTGTTTTCCATTACAACTAGTCGTGGAATCTTTTCCCAAAAGAACAAGTGGCCCTACTCATAGCTAATAGTAAACTTGAAACACTCTGGTGGCTTCATTCCGTGTGGTCAGGTGAAACAGGATAATGAATTTTTCTCGTGGTGGTAACCAATGAACAAGTGATCTCTGCTCGAGTGTGTAGAGGCCTGTTGAGTGTAGCTTTCTGCCGTCTTATAAATTTAAATTTTCAGGTCGGTAATTATATCGTACACCGATTTTCGTATGATGTGTTTGTCCCCAACGCTAGCTCACGAACTCCTCAATGTAATGTCATGTATCGTTACTTTTCATTTAGATTTTCAACAGACATGTGTTTTTTAAATTTATGCTGGGTGTCCTAATTAATATTTACACTCGCTGTACGTTAATAACAGATAAACTATTAAAGACAATCAAATGGGACTACGTGTATTTGACGCTATAATGACAATGGCGTGTGTGTGTGTGTGCGAGCGCGTATAGCCATTCTGCTGTTGTCAGTTCCGTTTGCAGACACAAGCGGTAAGGTTACAGCTGTAGGGGAAATCCCGGAGGCGACAAGGTTTGGTTTTGAGCAAAGTAAACGGCTTTTAAAGTATTATTGGAAATTTGAAAACATGCCTAAGGAGCAGAGAAGCTGGAGAGCAAAATTCCGTACTACGCCGCCGTCACGTATTACAATGACACGATATCGTGAAAAGTTTGATGGGGACAGAACTATGTATGATGGGAAGAAAGTAAAATGCGGCAGGACGAGAACCGACACCGGACGAAGGAAGTGTGGGGGCTGTGCTGCACATATTCGTACGTTTCCCCGGAAAGTCGAAGCCCTAACGGAAAGCTGTGCGTGAGTAAGGTGTTAGTTAATCAAGTATCCATGCAATTTCAAAGCAAGTAAATTTGAGGCCTTACTTCACGCTACGAACGAAGATGACCCAGATAAGCGTGTAAAATGTTCTGAGTGGAATGGGAGCATGTGCAACAACAACGAATATTTTGCAAACATGATTGTTTGGTCCGATGGGACGACCTTTAAACTGAATGTAACTGTCAAACGCCTCAACGGTATGTACCGGACCGATGAAAATCCCCACACTGTATTAAATAAAGCAGTGAATCTTTTTTTTAGTTTAATGACGGTTTCTTTATCCAGCAGGACGGTGTACTTCCGAATTACCATCGAAACGTACGGTAGCTCCTAAATGAAACATTTGTTGGTAGATTGATTGGCTGACGAGAAAGTATCGAATATTCGCCCATATGTCCATATCTAACGCCTTTAGAATTGTATCTGTGGGTAACTCTGAAGAATACTGTATGCACCACAAGGTTACAGACACTGGGCGTCAATAGAGACGGGATTGTGACTACCTGTATATCGACTCCCGTGGAACGTTTAGCAAATGTTTGTCGTACTTTTCCACAACGTTGCTGTTTAGCTGCTTATGGCGGACATTTTGAAGATTTGTAACTGTTATTAACATTCGCACAAACCCAACACTGTCTTTAGCGTCAATTTACAAGTCCCTTCAGATTGTCTTTAATAGTTTCTCTGTCATTCACGTTCAAAGATTAAACATCAATGTGGAACAACCTGTATTAAAAATATATTTATTTATTTATTACTGAGTGTACTTGATAACATACTCTTTGAATTTAAACTAGCTTAGAATAAACTTTTTAATATTTCAAATAACTTAAACCGCAAGCCAAATTTAGTCCAAGCCTCATGGTTTTACAGTCCGAAAGACAAAACAGCCATTCATATGCTTGGACACAAAATTGGATACTGCAAATTTTGCGTGCCAAGTCTACTCGGTATTCCCTCTGTTATTATAAAAAAAAATACCAGTGGATGGTGCGGCGAGCAGGTATCTGCGATCCGGGAAACATGTGCTGTGCAGTTTTGGAATTTCCGTGACTTGCACCGGATAATGTGTGCATGTCTGATTGATCTGCAAATGAGTAAAACCCCTTTACAAACGGGCCGCAGATTCACTTCGCACTGTGTGGAAGCAGCTAGCTTAAATGTCTGCCGTCTGATACTGTGATCGTGGTCTCCAGTGCTGCCCTCATGCAGGATGACCATGAACGTCCACCAAACTCTTATCACTGCAATAGCGCCTGTAAGATCTGCAATTTAGCGTCTGCAAGATCTCCAACCAACGAACTTCTCGCGTATTTTATGTTCCCTATTTGCGGGCGGTTTGTATTTTTTTTTCAACGCGCTTATTCTTTACTGCCATTATGAGTTTTCCCACTTAATATTAACCCTTTCAGATCTGATTTAATGTATGGTTTCGTGTGTTGCAAAACAAATAAATTTTATGATGTGTGATCTACTTTAAGCAGACACGGCATTTGTTCCGTCATCTCAACCAGTCAGCTGTAGGTGTTGTGTTCGTTCGCCTGTGGAAACAAGAAACGTTCATCATCTAGAACATTAACGCGACTGTCACATCAGGTAAGTCTACACTCAGGGAAGATAATTGGGCACTGAGCCACACACTGTAGAGAACAAGAAATGAAAATACACACGTGGTTTCCACCTAAGGCAGGTTTGCGCATGGAAGAAAAGAAACTGCAGCTTAACGGAGCGAGCTGCCCTGCCCGAGGGACACACCAGCCCGAATAAGGAGTGAGGTGACACGAGATAGAGGTAGAGAAGCAGCGAAATGAATACGGGAAAGGAAACGGGAGAGCCCGGAGAAAACACCTACTCTATGTCAGTGTCCGCCACACCTCTTTTCTGAAAATGATTCGCCCTATCGGGGCTTGGGATCGAATCGGGGACCTCAACATTGGGTGGGAGACCAGCGACTAACCAACTGAACCAACCGTGGGTCNGGGGCTTGGGATCGAATCGGGGACCTCAACATTGGGTGGGAGACCAGCGACTAACCAACTGAACCAACCGTGGGTCTATTTCCTGTGCATGAGTGAGTGTGAGTGAAGACGGTAAGGCGGCTCTTAACATTGAGTTCTTTAAAGCCGCTGAGGGTGAAGCGAGGTGAGTATGGAAATCCCCGAGAACACCCCGCCTACCAGCGGCATCGTCCGGCACGATTCTCACGTGCGAATATCCTGGAGCGACCCCGTTGGGAATCTAACCCGGTTCGCCTAGATTAGAGGCGAGTAGTCTGATCACTACACCACCGCGGTCCCTTCCTGTATTTGAGATAGTCTTAGTTATTCCTCCTTAAGACCCCCTGTAAATGTGGTCAGTGGATTTTAAACCAGCCTCTGCATCGCTTCTATTCTAGCAGGAGCCGCCGTTTGACGCGCAGCGGACGATAGGTGACGCGAGTGAGGTTATTCCACTATCACAGCGACGCCTCGTGACGTCAGCGCTGCTAATCCTCCTCCACTGCTCCCCCTCACCACGTGACAACCCTAGCGCAGGCAGCACTTATATCCGCCACTGGGAATCGCACGTGGCAGACCAGGTTTTCCATTGCACAATTTATTTACGCAACCTCCTCCTCCTCCTCTTCTTTTTCCGGAGTCTGCGTGCCCGTTTCGGCCGGAGCGGTGCTCGAGCGCACGAGTTCGATGGAGGCAGAATACTTTTTTTCGCTACGAACGCTATAAATATCGGGATTGAGGCAAACCATCAAATGTCTGTCTGGATGGAAAAATGTATGCAACGCTCCCCCCCCNAACATTTAAACCCGAGAACCAAATTTCGCCAAACCAGGTCTCCACCTATAGTATTTAGTAAGGACATATGACTTTTATCGTTATCACGGCGAGAACTTATAAACATATTTACAAAATGGCGGCAATTTTAGAATTTTAAGACCATTGTTATATTTCGGGAACTACTTAACCCATTTAAACCGAATTTGGTACGTTGACAGTGCACTATATAAGCATTGTGTTTATAAAGCAATAATGTTTTGGTCTGCCATTTTAGGAGATATTACAGAATGGAAAAATTAATAGTTAACGTTGTATTTTTGAAGAATCGTTATTACAACTTGGCATCGTTGCATTTCATATGTCGTCACCGACGCAGACAATCACATTAAATAAATGTGGCGGGAAAATTTGTTTTAAGATACACAAATATATATTTTATATATTAGTTGATAATCCGTGATAAGTAACTGCAACTTCCGTAAAAAAATTTCTTAACTATCTTCAGTGGTGAAAACGTTTGTAATTGATATATGTATTACAAACAATGAAGTTAGTAAGACATAGGTAATCAACAGCAACTGGTATTCATAGTGCAATTTTTTTTTTTTTAATGAAATAATTCGTACTTGTAATTACGCCAGTTGCAAAAGTACATGTTAAGAGTTAATACATATTGCCGCTAGATAGGGTTAACTTTAATTAAGAACATATTCAACACATTGTACATTTTAATTAGGATACGGTAACTGTATTGATGATAGACCTGTCAAACGCGTTACCTTACTATAGCAAATAATAAAATTGAGNCAACACATTGTACATTTTAATTAGGATACGGTAACTGTATTGATGATAGACCTGTCAAACGCGTTACCTTACTATAGTAAATAATAAAATTTTATTGAATATCATAATTATTATAATTTATATTTTTATGTTGTAAATGTACTACTACAAAATATTTCGCTGTAGTCTATTCGCGGTTTCTTCACATTTTTCGATCCAACCTTTGAAAAATGACCCCATGTATGACGTGTTTGATTGTTTCCTAGTTACATTATGCATCACAAGTATTTTATAAAACCTACTAACATAAAANCCATGTATGACGTGTTTGATTGTTTCCTAGTTACATTATGCATCACAAGTATTTTATAAAACCTACTAACATAAAATAATATAAAATTACCTTATTTTTGGTTAAATTAAGATAATATTTATATTTTGTATATAAATGATAATATTTCACTTACAATTAACATGAATAAAACGGTGAGTAATTATGAGTGTCCGTAATGCCTAGTACCTAAAAAATAGTTATTATGCCCTTAGGTGTAATTTTTTAGACTCGGTTAAGTTTGTTTGCATGAAGTGGAGGAATATCCAGGATATAGAACTTTAGCAAAGCTTCAAAAAAGTTGTAAGTAACAGTGAATGGACTATAACAGTCCATCTAAGGCTGTAGACTGTAAAAATTTATCACAAAAAATATTTGTCTGGAGCAAATTTTTACGTTACCTAGTGTATGTTACAGTTTTAGATCTAACTACCTTTCACAGCTTCAGAATTTCTTGCGATATTGACTTTATAATTTATTTAATATTTCATCTTTTTCGTATTACAATTTACATCAATATTAATGTACCAACTATGTTTACGCGATGTTTTTCACAGATATTTACAACGGCGTTAGATCTTGATGCATGGTAACTTACTTCGTTTTTGCCCTCTTTATAAATTGTTCTATATTAAACCACAAAGGAGTGTCTATTCTCACGTTTCCTACATCACACAATGGTATTAACCTACAAATCTCTTAGAGGAATGACGATTCCGGCATCTGTTTTGCTATCGGATTGATTTCGATGGCTCGATTCCGATATACAATTCCGCTATCGAATGTTAAAAAATTGGCTTCAAGCATTCCGATAGTGAAATGGCGTCATTCCCCTAGAGGAATCATTTTGATAGTTTCAAAAATTGGGTCCCTGGTTGGCGATGGGTTTCTCGCCGTGTATCTACAAATTCAAGACATATTTCTGGCGTGGGCGGTTAGAGTTTGTGGTATGAGTATAGACGACAGTTTCAGCTCTGTTAGAACCCTTAAGGTAGCCGCCTGGGTAAGCTGCCGAATGGTGCGCAGAGCTCCAGCAGAAAACGTTTTATTAAAACAAACCGACCAACGTGTCTGAGTGAGGTCTGATCACGAATAGCATTTAATAAAAGTCACGAGTCTGTACGTTTTTCAGTTCTTCCATTTCTCTCTAAAGCATGTTTTTTGTGATATTGAACATGGCTCAAACGGGTGTTTTCACTGTCATCTTTAGACATAAACGTTCCAGTACAAAACATTTAAAAAGGAATAGGGACGTGCATCAAACCTTTATTTGTATTATTACATGATAAAATGATAGTATCACTACTGAAAGTCTCATAGAGGCGCGTTATCGACGCAAGACTGCACGCCAGTTCAGTGCTTTGCGCGTAGAGGCGATGAAAGAGTTGATGCGCATGTCTCGGTCGCCCCTAGCGCTCCCATGCTTTTAGGCCCCAGACGTGCAAAATTCCTTCAACCAGGCTGCCACCTTAACCTTATATTTTCCGCGTAAGTACTTTGTGAAATGTTTTTCCTAACCTATTCTAAAACTAAGTGTTATGTGTGCCCGCGGTAGGGACGGTGGAGTATTGCGTCTCAGGGCTAAGCCCCATACACCTACAAGGAAGGGAAATCATGCAAGGAGACATGCATCGCGGCGGCGAGGGATTGGGTTGCCATGGCCACAATTCGGTCATGAAAACCTCCCTTGGTGTACTTATAGCTAAACTACTATACTAAGAAGAGAAAGGTAAAAACCGGCATAGGCAACGTAAAGGCCCTTTCGATAGGAAAGAATTAAAAAATTGTTGCATGCATTATCAGAATTATCAGAAAATGCTACAGGAGACAGATGGGTAGAAACCATGTGTTTATTAATAAATAGAGAAAATACTTGCAGAGAGGGGACTGGGATACTTTGTCTCTCGGCGTGCGCGGGAGACGAATATAGTTCTTCCCCGGCGTGTCCGCCTGAGGACACACACACACACACGTGCGCGTGCAGGCCACGGCGGCCTTCGGGCTGTCCGGAAATACACCTCCCACCCCCTACTGCGTGGGTGTCTGTAAGGAGGCACGTTGCAGGCCAGTCGACCAACCCCGCAGGAGGAGGACCTCCCTTGGCAGCGGGCACATGGCCTGTCACAAGACGCGTCTTCCAGCCCAACCCCTTCACTTCCAGCGATCATCCCCCCCGACCCCCCTCGATTACATCGAGTGTTGCCTTGCACTCCTCTCCGGTCCCTGTCCTCCATCACCCGACCACCTCTCGCGACGTCCTCTTCCGTCCTGGCAGTGATCTGCAACTGCTCCCATTTTTTCACGTCTTACATTCCTTTATTAGCTTTAGCTTAACCCTTTCAGTCACAGTGTCCTCTATCTGGTTTTAATAGTCTGCGCTTTACACNATTCCTTTATTAGCTTTAGCTTAACCCTTTCAGTCACAGTGTCCTCTATCTGGTTTTAATAGTCTGCGCTTTACACAGCAAAACATACCGATCAATGAGAAAGGCTCCCCTAGTTTTGGGAGACATCATTCGCTGATGAGAATGTGTTCCGTAGCCTCATAAACCACTGATGCCAGTAACATAAAGCACAGATATATTTCTAACGAGTCCCGATTTAAGACAAAGCATCGTCTAGATATCAGTACAGTTCCGAACAAAAGACTTGTTTGTTACAATGCCTAAAATTATATATTTAATTTTCTTGCCAGGCGGATCACAACCTCCAAAATTAAATACCCATCTTGATCTTTACTGAATACACGGGGAGCCATGAGCATCTGCGAGGTCAGACTCGCTTTAACTTTTACTGTATGTTAATTTTTTCAGTTAACTTTCTAAACTGCGATGGAAGTGTTTAACCTATACATGGTGTTACAATTGCTCAAAGTCTGTGAGCTTATCCAGGTTCTTTCAGGGTTGGAGGGCTTAATTTAATAAAAGAGTTAATAATAATTCCCTAATTTATGTACAAAGAAGCCAAAAAGACACTCTAGACTTGATATCTCGACAATATATGTAATAAGTTGTTCAAATGTATAACTTACATCTTTGCCAATAATTCTATAAACCGTCTGAAAAACAACTTGTTAAAAAACTAGGTAAATATACTGCTTTCGTGTCAAATTCCCCTTAAGGTCACTATCGTAAAATATTGCAAATATTAATTTATTTTTATAACTGCATATTAATAAATTACATTTTTTCTCCATCCAGGATTGTTTGTATTAATGCTTGTAGGTGTCATCATTTTACTGTAAGTCGTTCTCACAATTAAGAAAACTGGGTAATCTACGAAAGGTAGTTATAAAACATATATATAAACCCAATTTCAAAAGTGTTTAATAGTAACAAAAAATTACTATATTTGATGTTATAACCAATATACTTAAAACAACTTATTTAATCATTGAATGTTCGTATTACCCACTGAACAATTCAGTAGCAAGGAAAGTGCATAGTTGCGATTGAAACAAGAATGAAAAAGTTAGCTGTATAATAAAATAGATATTTTAACATTTAATTTTATGTTTAAAGCGCTTACGCTTATAGCTTTGCAACAAGGGGGTCTTTGCTATTACACTTGGTANTAACATTTAATTTTATGTTTAAAGCGCTTACGCTTATAGCTTTGCAACAAGGGGGTCTTTGCTATTACACTTGGTATACGACAAACAGTTCTGTTTCACCGGTAGACCTACGTAATTTCCGCGAATTTATTTGACACCATTCTAGACTTCAAATACATAACTACACATTTGCTATCGNGTAGACCTACGTAATTTCCGCGAATTTATTTGACACCATTCTAGACTTCAAATACATAACTACACATTTGCTATCGCTATCGTCATCGGAATGCAGTTGATTCGATATGCCTTAGACATATGTGAGCCAGTGAAAAAAAACAGCTGGTAANCGCTATCGTCATCGGAATGCAGTTGATTCGATATGCCTTAGACATATGTGAGCCAGTGAAAAAAAACAGCTGGTAAGAGGAGAGTGGCCGAAGAGTATAAACTCAAATAGAAACCAGCAGAGAAAAGAAAAGTAATCCCATTGTGGTAGCAGCTGGTGAACAATCGTAGTTTGCTCCAGTGTGTAGAGGACCAGGCAGTTTAGCATGCTNAATCCCATTGTGGTAGCAGCTGGTGAACAATCGTAGTTTGCTCCAGTGTGTAGAGGACCAGGCAGTTTAGCATGCTCATGAATCAATCCACGAAATTCACGGACTTCTGTGTATGAAAGTTAAATGAGGAAAGTAAAATGTACACACTTGTAAAAAAAATGGTAGTTAGAAAAATGTTTAGACCAGCAAACGAAACTAGACCTAATCAATAAGACAGAGCAGATAATTAATATCNTTCACGGACTTCTGTGTATGAAAGTTAAATGAGGAAAGTAAAATGTACACACTTGTAAAAAAAATGGTAGTTAGAAAAATGTTTAGACCAGCAAACGAAACTGGACCTAATCAATAAGACAGAGCAGATAATTAATATCCATTGATTGGTCAATAAACAACAGGTTTACTAACTGGCAGAATCTGCGACGGATTGGCTCGGTCATGAAAGAGAAAATATTATTTACATGCCACGTGTTTTTGTGAGAAGACATTTTTCTTATCTGGCTGGACAAATCAAAATTGATTTACTCCAATTCTGAAGGTCCGTGATTCACAAGCAGACACTTGAGTCGCGTAACAATTAAAATCATCCCCTCGCTTAGGTGGGCCTGAAATAAAGTATTTTGGAATACATATAGTCGTGGATATTTTCGCGGAAAACAGGTGTCCGTGATTATTTACCATAGAGTTTGGGTTGCGTGGGTTGAACACAAGGATTGCATGTACTAGACGTCTAGCTAGGCCGTTGCTTAGGTTATAGCTTCAGCTAGATCTAGACAAGACGATTCAGCACTAAATCGTAATTAGAGAACTGGAAATTTTAGATTCAATCGGCAACAAGCTATACTCCAAAATCCTTTTTTTTTGCATTCGAGCATCGGTTAGCAGTTCATTGGCTGTTGCTAGGGGCAGTGATATTAAGTGGAAAGATTTNTTTTTTTTTGCATTCGAGCATCGGTTAGCAGTTCATTGGCTGTTGCTAGGGGCAGTGATATTAAGTGGAAAGATTTCGAGGCAAGATACAGTTCAAAGTAGTCGCCCACCTTTTTCGATTGGCTGAAACATGTTCTTGGTTCGTGTTAACTGTTAACGCACGAATCACTAAGGTCCGGTGTCCAAGTTACGGACTCCTGAGTGGCTCGGTCAAATGCGNGTGTTAACTGTTAACGCACGAATCACTAAGGTCCGGTGTCCAAGTTACGGACTCCTGAGTGGCTCGGTCAAATGCGAACACGACACCAGCAGCCAACGGAGGTATGACAACAGCCGAGGTGTATATATAGTATTGAAGTCTACTGAGTGCTCNAACACGACACCAGCAGCCAACGGAGGTATGACAACAGCCGAGGTGTATATATAGTATTGAAGTCTACTGAGTGCTCCAATTTTTTCGCGTCAAATCACGGGTCTTAGCTGCTGCTCTTGTTTATCCCCAGGCCAGGTAGCGCGGTACTTGGTCCATGTTTTTCTTGCATTTCCATTATTGAGCGAAAGTCGCATGAGACGTGTCCCAAAAAATTTTGGTACAATAGAACCAGAAACACCAATTTACATGTGATTGAAGTTTAACTTGTCCTCTAATAAATTCGTGAAATTTCTGAGGGTTTAATAAAAATTAATGGAAGCGAAATGAGGACGAGACCGAATACAAACTTAGATCCACTGGACGTGTAGGGGTGTTAAAGATCTATCGAGTGTGGACAAACGCTCTCGGAAGACAAGTTACGCAGTACTGAAATGTAAATATGTATTTCTGTCACCGGAGACAAAATAATGTATATCCATGTACTGCACAGAGTTTAAAAAAAAGCGCTCAACAGCTTGGAAATGAAAGCCCAGCCCACATGGTAAACTGTGGTAGCACAAGCCAGTAAATGGGACTTGCTGACCAACAACATAGCTAAACTTTGTTCGTCAATCAGCGTTTCGACACTAAGTTGACAGACGGCAATACAATCAGTTAAGATATTTTTCGCAGCAAGTAACAGCTGGACACCCAGACAGCTAGACTCCATAATCTTTTGTGTACTCTATTTGAGTTGTTGAGTTGTGAGATTTGGGTGGCTCTTAACAACCAAGTCATGAGAGCCAATGAGGGTGGAATGAGGGGAGAATGGAGCAGCACCGCAATGCATGGGCGGGGGAAATAGGAGATACCCGAGAAAACCCACCAACCAGCGAGGCATCGTCCGGCACGATTCCCACTGGCAAAAATTCAGGAGTAACCCAGTCGGGGATTTAACCCTGTTTGGGAGGCGATCAGTCTAACCTCTCAGCCTTTGTGGCGCCTTTGTGAACTCGAGCCTCAGTTACTCGTTCACCGGTTTATGAATCAGTTTTACACCAGACCAGGTAGCACCAGATTCGGCTCTGGTTTTCTTGCAGGTCTGTTATTGGTTCAAATTCGCCCAGGGAGTGGCTTACGAACTGCAATCCAATTGAGAAAGAAAGTCAAACGTTCATGCTTTTGAAGTCTTCTAGCTTTTCCTCAAATTAAACCGCGAAATGCCAAGGTCTCTAGAAATAGTCCATTTCCAGCATTGACTCCAATTTTCAAACTATTTTTCGTCCTCTAAGCATGTACTTAACAATAGCTCACGATTTGTTAGCAGAAGTGTCAAAATCGCATGACGTAAGGTTTATTTACATTTACACTTACANGGCATCGTCCGGCACGATTCCCACTGGCAAAAATTCAGGAGTAACCCAGTCGGGGATTTAACCCTGTTTGGGAGGCGATCAGTCTTACCTCTCAGCCTTTGTGGCGCCTTTGTGAACTCGAGCCTCAGTTACTCGTTCACCGGTTTATGAATCAGTTTTACACCAGACCAGGTAGCACCAGATTCGGCTCTGGTTTTCTTGCAGGTCTGTTATTGGTTCAAATTCGCCCAGGGAGTGGCTTACGAACTGCAATCCAATTGAGAAAGAAAGTCAAACGTTCATGCTTTTGAAGTCTTCTAGCTTTTCCTCAAATTAAACCGCGAAATGCCAAGGTCTCTAGAAATAGTCCATTTCCAGCATTGACTCCAATTTTCAAACTAATTTTCGTCCTCTAAGCATGTACTTAACAATAGCTCACGATTTGTTAGCAGAAGTGTCAAAATCGCATGACGTAAGGTTTATTTACATTTACACTTACATACCAAAATTCATGGATATCTGTGTGGACAGGAAATAGTTGATGGTGCCACCGTGCCATTACGTCTTGGAAGTGCCGATTCCAGTGGCGTGTCGTGAACTATTGCAAGGCAAGCTGTTACTTGCTCACTGCTGTACATTCTCGGTGCAAGTAGCAGGAGCCAATAACAACTGCGGAGCCTAGGGAAACAGAATGTATTTCGACCACTCACAATGAGGAAGCAAGGGACCCATTAAACACATGCTGGGGCGTCACCTGCCGAACTACGTTTTAATGTTGGAAATATAAATTATCAAGCAACAGGGTACAACACAGAACTAATGCCAGCTTACCTTGCAACAGTTCACTACACGCCACTGGACCAGACCTGTATCAGTTGTGATCACATAATGTGTGTGTGTTTGAGTGTGTGCTTGTAATGGCATTGCATTGCAGCCCTTAATGGAACTCGCGTACCCCCACAACAATGGAATATTCCAGCAAGATATTGCACCGCATCATCGGGTCAAGTTGTCCAGAATCAGTTCAAAGGGCATTCTGGACAGTTTCAGCATATATGGTACGTGGTGGGGAGATAGGCTAATGTGGTATGTATAAAAAAGACGCTAGGTAAGAACTGCTTGCCCTGCCCCATTGTTGGGCTATTTTTTTCAGTTCCAAACATTTTGCATTTTATTTTCCGCGCACGTGGACTCTTTACCTTACTTTCGCTAGGCACATAAATCTAAAATTTTCGTCTAAACACTTTCCTGAGTTTCCGTTTCTTTTATTTCACGTTGTCTCTTCGCCTTCTGTCTCGGTTGTCATGGTAACGTGAACGTTAAAAGTGAATCGTTCAGCTTCGTGAGCCGATCGAGAATGTTCGGCCAAGGTCCACTGCCACCTCGTAATCAGCAAATTCAAACTGATAGCAGACGCTAAACACCTCTTCGATGCCTTACAGTTTCCAGGTACGCCCACCAAATTTACCGCATGCAAAATTCGGGACGACATACTCATTTTAACATGAATAGTTTACCTCATTACATATCAGTTACAATATTTATTTGAAAGAATGCTCGATTCTTCTTTCTTTGAAATTTAATTGATCTTGATGTTATAAAAGTTTTCTCCATTTTCGAATTTCAAAGAAAACGTTTCATGGCATTCCTGTATCATAAAGAAATAACTTTACATTTAAAATGCATTATAAATTTGTTTGGTACATTAATTTAAAGTTAAAAATCTTAATTATTGAGATATAAAACGTTTCAAAGTAATTTTTTCACTGATTTTGTTTCTTCGACTAATTGATATTTCTACCATGACACAAAAATGTAAAATATCATTACTACAAGCCATCAAACTATTGACCTCTTCTAGAGCAAGTATATGACTACGGAGTCTAGATTAGCGCCATCTTATAATATAAAATGTCAAAACTATAAATTGTATACCGTAGTTCCATACGTCGTTGTAAATATAGAGATGTGCAAAATTCGCGTTATTATTTCAAGGCAGACTAGATATCAAACATTTGTGATTTTGTACTGCGTTTGTCATTGGACTATAGTTTGGCCGGACACACTCTAGACGCCTTCGAACCAATGAGAAACCACTAACGAGAGGCTGGCCCAATAACGTCCAACCAAGTCAAAAGGGAAAATGTTACGTCACTGCTGTAGATGCCAGTTAACAAGTGGCACCGACTTGGATATTAATGTGACGGTGTATTTTAGTGTGCTGTCAGGAAACAACGCGAATTTTGCATATGCCTAGTCAAAACACGATTTGACTTTTAATAACAGACCCTAAAAACGCGTTCCAAATTGATACAAGTGGACACAGTCCACCTCCATGCAACAGGTCACGTTAAACAAAATATGTTCCGTAACAGCTACATGATCACGAGGCGGAGGCGATACTGACGGAGTAAAGCAGAAATCCACGCCGACTGCTGACGTACATTAACTGTGTGCGTCAAAGCTCGCGCCAGAAGTTTCATTTCTCCTCCACCGAGCCCTTCTCCCTTGTTCCGTCACGTGCCGCGAGCGCGTCGCAGAGGCCCCCTTTTTTTTTTTATTTCACTACCTCCGCGGCAACCTCTTTTGTCGAGAGTTTTCACCTCCTCTTCCAGTACACCCCCTCCCGGCTCAGCCTCGGCGCTGCAGAACTTCTGACACGCATGTTCACCCCCCTTACCGCCAGAGGGATGTTGCTGGAGGGGAGGGATGCAGGCGCTCACGTGGACCCCGTGTTTTGGCGCCACTGCGCATGCGCGAGGCACCGCCCGCCCTTCTACATAAGCGCGCGCCGCGGTCCGGTCCGCCAAACGTTCCTCAGACGTCGAGCCAGCAACAAGCATGGACAACCAGGTGGCCATGTCGCTGACTTCTTCTTCGTCCTCGTCGTCATCGTCCTCTGCTGACGACGCCGCCCCCAGGGGTGGCGTGGCGGCGGCTCCCGCCCGCCTCCGCGGGGCACGCCTCCTGCGTGCCATCAGCCGCCGCATCGGGCGGAGGCGGGCCCGGGAGGCGGAGCAAGCCGAACAGGCGTTCCGCTCGTCGTCCACAGACTCGGACAGCCTGAGCTGCTCGTCGGGTGACGACGCCCCGAGCCGCGTCGGCAAGGACTCCGGCAGACACAATAGTGAGTACCCGCCACCTTGCATACTGCCCGGCGCACGGCAGCCATGATTCTCTGCCTCGTTCCCTTCTTCAACTCCCAGCCCACCTAGCCTGGTTTCACGTCACCACTCCAGGTGAACATCCGCTGCTGCCCTACAAGCACCTGACAAAGGCTTTTCATCGTTAACTGAGCACTTTTGAAAGCCCTGCTTAAGATCTACTTCTATGCAGATGGTGTATACTTCCGACATATTAACATTGCCATAGGACTGCTCCCTTTATTTATGCGTCGGCCAAGTGAAACTTTAAAATTATTATAAAAGTAAACATTTTACAAATTTGCTGATTCATTCACCTACATGCATTAAACAGACACAAAGAAAAGTAAATAATTTCCGTTTTCACAAATGTCTACCTGAAACTTTTACTTTAACTTTAAGACGTGGAATTACTTTCTCTCCGTCATTACCAACTTTACTGGGCGCGTGAAAGTTGGTTTAGCCGTTAGAATATATGCAGGTAGGGGCAGTGACATTTTTCATAGGTTGATTTCAAAAGTGATCAGATAATCGTGAACAGCCTATACCATCTCTCATCTCCCCTCTGTCGACGAGGAGTTTAGCTAAAACTTTCGTATTTAAATTGATAAAAAAACATTACCACTACAATAAAAAATAGAAGTACGCCTTCAAACATGTATTCCAATCCGTAGTTTTCTCATACAAAAAAATTTTTGTTTTCCTCGAAATATGTGAAAAATTATACTTCATGGGGATGGAATTACAGAATCATGGCTTGTGTGTGTCGGACGTTTATCGCCCTGTGAGTAAGAATGTTTGCACGTACGCTTCATTATTGTCTGCTTCATCTGCATGTTGTGCTCACAGACTTTTCGTCCTCTNAGTAAGAATGTTTGCACGTACGCTTCATTATTGTCTGCTTCATCTGCATGTTGTGCTCACAGACTTTTCGTCCTCTGCGGATGCTTCCAGCCATTGGCTCACGACTCGGCAGCAGAGCCGTCTAAATCACGTGCTCCAAACAACGACGTGAAAGTTTATTTACATTTGATATACCACAAAGCAATGACTGTAAAAACTAATCAGTATAATACAGTCTATGCATTGTACTAGCATTAAATCTCAGGAAGATGAAGTGGATAAAAAATATTCGAATTGCGTGATTATCTAAAAAGGTGCACTAGCCCCTTTTAAGATCCACGAGGTTTAGGCAGTTTGGTTGCTATGAAAAACTCCAAATTTTAGAGCCTTTTACTCTGCGTTCTCTTTACGAATTATCCAGCCTGGTAGCATGTCTGACTCGCATTCGGGAGGTCGGGGGTTCGACCCCGGGCCAGCCGCAATGGCGGTGCTCTTTTGTTTACTTAAGCAGTATTTCATCCGTATTGCAGGCGAACGCTGAGGTACAGTTACTTAGGAAGAACATTCATAATTCCTCATTCTTTAGATTTTGACCCTCATCAGTATCGGTGCATAAAAGGAGCATTTTTTATTTTTTTTGGTACTTAAGTCGATGACCTTCTGGGTTGTTTGCAAACATTAAACCGGTCCTCTTCATATTTTTTTAGCTGTATTGTTTTTGGCGTACCGTCCGACGTGGTTCTTAATTAAAGAGAAGTAAAAATCAAGAGATACATTTCAAGTTTAGACTTCAAACAATCTCATAAAAATTTGCAGGATTTTAGAAGCTAATATAAAAAAATTAGGAAGCTTAATTTTACTAAAGGAATGTATTATTCAGTCAAAACATTTGCTCACAAGTTAGCAAAAACTGTTATTTGTGATAGCTCTTTCTTGATTTTTTTTATATTAGCTTCTAGAAGTATGTCAACTTTAATTAATGTGTTCGGTGTTAATTTATGTGCCACGCCCTCTTAATATTTTGCGAGTTATCGCTGTGTGTAGAGAGACGTAGGGATGTCGAAAAATTTCGNGTATGTGCCACGCCCTCTTAATATTTTGCGAGTTATCGCTGTGTGTAGAGAGACGTAGGGATGTCGAAAAATTTCGATATATCGAAACGGCATTGTTATTTAACGATATATCTATATAAATAGTCAATATGTTTCAACGATATTTTACCGAAATCAATATATTTTTTCAGATATCGGAAATAAATATTTTTTAATATTATTTTAATAAGCTCTGTTTTAATACGAAAATTGAATTTAAAAATTACTATGTTTACTTTGGCAACATGCATGAAAAACAGACACCTTATATTTCTGCAATGCCTCGTGTCCTCGTTCCAAGCAATTTTGCATTTGTCGAATCCTTTATTACATAAAATATCAAATTCTAATATACCGAAAATCGATATTTTATTTTAATATATCGTTTTTTAAAATCTATACTTTTATAAATAATTAATATAAATGATATTGATAATTGTTTCCGATATCAACATTTCTAGTGGCCCTAGAGAGGAAGGTATATGTAGGGAGAGCCTGTATGTGAGCTAGTACCGTGACAGCATTGTAATGCAGGTTGCCCTCTCTCGTGCTTGCAGGTGGATACCGTAGCTCGAGCTGCAGCAGCCTGCACCAGACGAAGCACAGCTGCAGCGGCGGCAGCAGCAGCAGCCACAGCGGCAGCAACAGTGGCAGCGACAGCGTTGGCAGCGGGGGGCGGGCGGGGGCGATGACCCGCGCCTTCCAGTCGTTGGGACTGGCGGCGCGCAGTCGCAGCGCCTCGTCCTCCCCGTCGTCATCGTCGGGCGGCAAGAAGCGCGGCAAGCCGCAACAGCCGCAGAGGAGCATCTTGCGGCCACCCGTGTCGTACGCGTACGTACGCGGCATCTCCGGCCTGCCGACGCAGCGCGTGCCCAGGTCGTACCACGCGCACTGCGCCGCCTACGCGCCCACCTCCGTCTGCTGCCGCAACACCTGAGCATTCGTCGCACTCCACGAGGTCGTTGCCGACGCCGGACGTCCCAGTCCAGGTCGGCGATGACGGCCCCCCTTCCCCCTCGATACACCGGGAGGCGAAGCTGAACCGAGACGACGTGCGGGCCCGAGCATCGGCCATTGCGGCGCGAGGGTGACAACAACTCCAGCTGGCCCCAAGACGTCGACGCCCACTCTAGACGTCTCCACTGCCGCCGAAGAAGTAACCGGAGCTCCCTTTTTGAGCCTGGTGTACGCGCTTTTCTCCCAGAAAGAAAGCATCGCCAACAAAAAAAAAACTTTGCAACCCACTCTTACCTCTACCAGCACCTTTCTGGCGTGGGACACATGTAATTGCAAGTTGGCATACAAGTAGATGAAAGCACCTCCCGCAGTATCAACACATCTCGTTCGCCGAGGTAAAGGTTGGGAGCTGTTTTGAAACATGATTAAAAAAAAAAAAAGAAACCAACATGTCAATGGTTAGCTGTAATTGTAGACAAGTGTATAAAAAATTCTTTCGTTACTTTTTAGCAAGTAACACACATTAGTAACGTAAAATATATTCAAATTATATTTTTGTAAGTCACTTTTAAATGATAATTTAGTATGTCAATGGAAACTTGTGGAAAGTTTCTGGATCGCGGTTTTGAAACAAAACAAAAGACTCGAGGCTTAACGCTATTTGGTTAGAAGTTAATGCCCCGCGAAAGTGTCATTCGGTGACCTTGGGTGCTGGGTTCATATCGAACTAACCAGTATTGCGTGTTCAGATCATTAGACGTAAATTTTGAGAGAGTATAGATTACTTAAAAAACTTAAGTATTATAATTATTATTCCTAGAAAGCCAGTATTTGATTAATACATATACTTAGCTCACTTAAAGGAAATTTTGTTGATATTAGTATAGAATGGTAAAAAAATATATAGGTAAATACAGTAGTGTGCATGTTTAAAGAGAAATAATCTCTTGCAATTGTTTAACATTTTGTGTATATTATACACCGTGATATTTTAGAGCTAGCGTTCAAACTTCAGCGGAGTGTAAACTTACCATATTTATACGCACTCGTTCCTAAATAACCGCACTAGTTTACAGATAGAAGTTACACCATTTTAATGTGTTCGTATGACTTCGAAATAGAACCTCTTCCCCATGTTCTATATAGTGCTACACAGTAGACGTTAATTAATAAGCATGGAGTTTTAGCGCAAGGCAGCCCATCTTTTTACGGGCTTCGCTAATTTTTTCGGAGAGCCGTCAAACTGTCGTTGTAGTTATTTACTCCTAGCCTTTATCTTTGAACTCCGTTATGTTCAATATCTTGTAACTTTATTTCCTTGTTGAAATCCTGGGAAATAGTTAGCGCACCAGTGAAGTCATACAATTCGATGTACTAAGATAGGACTTGGCAAAAGGCTATAAATACCTCTCCCCATCCTTCTCAAAAACATCGTTTCCGGCCAAAAAGGCATTAACATCATTTATATTAACAATGTTCGTATATTTAATTTACTTAAAGAGATCGGATATACAAACTGAACTACGCATTGTAAATGTGATCAGAAAAACGCTGACTCTCAATTTTCCATTTTTAGGAGGGTGGTTAAATTGTGCTTTCCCTCGCAGTCTTGTACACCATATAATATGTATAAATTATAGTTGTAAGACCTGCAAAATGTTGGGATAATGTGGTTCAGGCATTACTTTACAATAAGCGACAAAGTCCCCCCCCTATGCTGACAGCCTGTGGGCCTACATTTGTGGACGTCATCATACTCAATTGCTGTGCTCTTGGAAAACAGGTCTTGTTCATAGGGGATCTGAAAATGATGCAAGATTTACACGTGCCTGATGAACTGAGATGAAGACTAGTTTCGTTGTGTACACATGTAACAAGTTTATAAATTTTAAAAATAAACTATTATTCTGTGCACTTGAACTGATGTCAAAGGTGTTGTAATTTATGTACAGTAGAAATACCCATTGTTTCCACACTTCCTAATATTTAAATGAAATAATTTAAGTGTACATGTTGCAGCAATCGGATACAAAAATTACATTTTTTTTTTTTTTTACGCTGCGTGCAGTATATCTGAAAGCTTGACGACTTTTGGAAATGTCCTTGAACAAGGACAGCAACTGGTGAGCTTGGAGATATATGTCTTGTTACTTTAGTATACTACTATATATATATAGCCCATATCCTTCCTCTTTCCCTGTCTTTCGCCTCTCATAGCCTTGTGATGCGACTTAGGCTTACAGATATCCTGCGCACAGTGTAATTACAAGAGGGACAAAGAAGTAAGCACGCTGGCTGACTATAGACTTTGCGTTCGCAAATCAGACGATCATGGGGCCGCAGTTGTTGAGTGGTAAGCTCAACTCCCTCTCATCAAGGCGATCGGGGTTCGATACCCGACGGGGTCACTCCCGAATTTTCGGATGTGGTCTCCGTTAGTCGCCGAGAGATTTTTTTTCAGATAGTCCCATCCCTCCTGACCTTGCGTTTATCACTGCTCCATCCCCATCTCATGTCATCCCCACTGGCAGTGAATACCCAGTTTTTTAGCGCCTGGAAAGTTTCTCAACTCGACAGGACTGTCGAATTTTTTAAAAAAGTTACACCGAGTTTTGGAGCTGGGCTACGGGCCTAACGGACATAACCAACTCTACTGACCATTCAGCAGAATCTCAGAACGTCGAAACGCAGCTCGTCGACACGCCCANCTAACGGACATAACCAACTCTACTGACCATTCAGCAGAATCTCAGAACGTCGAAACGCAGCTCGTCGACACGCCCACCGAATTCGCTATAAATGTATTTGTGTGTGAATGTGTGTGCATGCACATAAACCCTCACATATTCATTCACGGTTGATTGAGCACTTTTTAAATTGCCTTTTGTAAAATATATTTGCATGTTACGGTATACATTTTTACATAATGCACGCCAACAGTAAATAGTTACCTTGGCACCGATCTGGAAACAAAAAATTTCAAGATTTAAAGTCACATTACGTGGAATGTTTGAAATCGTGGCTACTGACAACTAGCTTCTTTTCGTTTTCTACAGATTGGGGTCATGGCAGGTAGAGTACAAGCATATTTATTTTTACGGTAACGTTATTGTGTCGCTTTGTCAGNCTACAGATTGGGGTCATGGCAGGTAGAGTACAAGCATATTTATTTTTACGGTAACGTTATTGTGTCGCTTTGTCAGTCCATTAATATATGCCATTAGGTCGAGAGCAAGGGGCGGGATGATAAAACCTATAAATAGAAATAAACTTATCAGAGCTTTAAAAAGCGATCAGTTAGCTTTGTGTGAACCAACTATAAGCAATTCTGATGGCAGTATTGTAGTATGGACTCCTATACACCAATATACACCAACTTTCTTCTCAGAAACTACTTCTGGAGTATTTCTACACACATATGTACACTCGCTGGTAATAAATAAGAAACTCTTTTTGTTTTGGGACAATGTAGATTATTAAAATATTACATTCTCGAGAATATTTAAAAAAAATCTATTTATTAAGTAATGATTACAGCGAAAGGTTATTTAAACGTCAACAAACAGAATCATATATGTTTAAAGTGTTCACTCAAAAATATCCCCAAATGAAATGATGACAAAAATCAGAGAGGTCAAAGGTTTAAAAAAAGAATTCTGGCTATAATGGAGTGAGTTAAAAGACGTGTAACGTAAGATGTGGAAAGTGACATTTTTATGTAAGACTATCTGCTAATATCTGAGGTTAGATAAAGAAAAAAATAATTTTGAAAAATTTCTTTACACTGCTAACAATTATTTAAATTTAATACAAATTTTTGTTCCCGAACTTTAGTACTGGGTTTGATCAAGTAAGTAGGTGTTGTATTACTATATAATTTATATTAACATTATGAACGCTCCTGTTCCATACATCTCACTCAACACTGTAAAAAGTATATATTTTGCAAAAACACAATAATAATCGTCATTTTTCAGATCCTATACACGCGGAGTTTATTTTCAATCTGCTTAGACAAAAACACGTATTTGAATATTACATAGATTAAAATAGGTCATGAATATCGTACGTAGAGACACAGATTTTTACAACCAAGCTGTCCATCAATACAAAAAAAAATTATTTAACTGCATATTTAAATTTTTATACATAAAATGAAATATTAATCTACATACGTAAATAGGTATAAAGATTTTTAAACAATTTCGCTGAATTTANTTTTATACATAAAATGAAATATTAATCTACATACGTAAATAGGTATAAAGATTTTTAAACAATTTCGCTGAATTTAAATATTTTATTTTAACTTACAAATTAAAAATTTTTATTATTTTTATTCAACTATATACACCTGACACTAATCATGTATGTACGTACGATGACTAATCTTTGTAAGTATATGTTTGACCTTGCTTTCCACGATAGACTCTATCACCGCTATTACAAAAATTATCAATGTCACCAGCAGCACTATAATTATTGTTTGGAACAACTGCTGTGAAAACTATTCTGTTGACAGATGTGGACATATCGTCTGCCGTGTTGCAAACAGCCCTTCCACGATATTACACATGGCTTTGGTTGTGGGCTGAGTTGTAACATTACTTCTCGTGAGTACTATGCATTGGGTAGTGGAGTGGACAGATATACGTATACTTTAGTAGCTGCTATTTCCTGACTACAATAGCTACATNCTATGCATTGGGTAGTGGAGTGGACAGATATACGTATACTTTAGTAGCTGCTATTTCCTGACTACAATAGCTACATATGCTCTTTCCTGTCACCTCAAACAATAGAGACACAATCGGTAGTTTCCAGTGGGAATTAATAATTTTCCAGGGAACCGCTATGGCGTAGTATTCAGACCACTNAGAGACACAATCGGTAGTTTCCAGTGGGAATTAATAATTTTCCAGGGAACCGCTATGGCGTAGTAGTCAGACCACTCGCCTTTCACTACGACGAACCCGGTTGAGTAAAACCCGAATATTCACATGTGTTGAAACGTGGCAGAGGTTTTCGTTGGCAGGTGGGGTTCCACGGGGTATTGCTTTTTCTAGCACAATTTCATTCTTCGCAGCTGCATCTCCGAATCTCTTCTCTCCATTCGGCTCTAAAGAACTCAGTATAATATATACATAATAATCAGTAAGTTCGTGCACGCAGTAGTACGTGGCTGCATACACTTAAGGCGCCAGTCCACGAAATTACTTAACGTCTCCATGGTGCGTGGCTGCCTACATCCAGACCGCCAGTCAATTCAAGAACTTATTAATTGTAAATTTACTGTGAGTGAAGAGATTTGGGCGGCTCTTGACATCGAGGAATTGAGAGCCGATGAGGGTGAAACAAGGTGAGTATGGGGTGAGTATGGAGCAGTGCCGGAATGTAGGGGCGGGGGAAACGGGAGATTCCCGAGAAAATCCGCTGACCAGCGGCATCGTCCGGTACAATTCCCACATGCGAAAATCGGGGGGCGACCCCACCGGGAATCGAACCCGGTTCNGACCAGCGGCATCGTCCGGTACAATTCCCACATGCGAAAATCGGGGGGCGACCCCACCGGGAATCGAACCCGGTTCGCCTTGGTGGGCGGCGAATAGTCTATCCATAACACAACCGTGTCCCCTCTTATCTCTTATTAACTGTGGTATCATATCCTACAGACGTGGAAAATTCTATTTCAGTACAAGTCAACCAAGAAGATTGTGGTTATGTTTATCACAAACACTTCATTTGGAATTAGGTATACTTTGCTCCTGTCAGTTTGCAGCTGTTGTAAGGCGGAAACGGGGAAAAAATAATACTGCAGAAAAGGAATTAGTTTTAATTTATATATATTTCAGATGTACACCATGTGCCAGGTTTATTTGCAACGCTGGTAGGCTGGTGTATACCATGTATATAACGATAAAGTTCCTCACAGCTGTGATATAGTCTTCAGACGCACATTTATTATACACGGGAAATTTTTATATCCGGTTTATTAGTGNTTCCTCACAGCTGTGATATAGTCTTCAGACGCACATTTATTATACACGGGAAATTTTTATATCCGGTTTATTAGTGGTGCCAAAGCACGACGAAACTGGTCCATAAAAGACATTGCAGCGTGAAATTGCGTGTTTGTGCTATACCGTATTCTGTGTCAGAGTAATATAACGAGACCACCGCTACCTGGAACGTTGCATTCGGTCTGAATATGCTGTTGTTCTCTGAGAGGCAAGCGAATGGACGTATTAAAGAGAAAAAAGTGTGATTTAGAGACAATCGGGAATAACTATCAAAATAAAAGCAACTTAAGCACTTCTATCCCACAACTCAAAAGTGATTAAATAAAATAATTTGCCGGACCTGTTGTTGTCGAATATTGTAACTGGAGGCCTTACTTAAAAGCCTAGCTCAATCAACTACACGAGACAAAAATAAATTATGATCTTTATGCACTTGCTGATTTTTTCACAGGTAATTGAATCTTACTTATACACATTTATGCGTGTATAATGTGCAGAAAATACCGAACAAAACAGCTAAACGTCTATCATTATATGAGTTTATTGCATTTTAAATTCTCAAACTGAAATAATATTTGGACAAAACCACATCAAATAGAGTAGAGGACTTGTCTTTACTGTATTCGGTGATATAACATAAAACTACGTCGTGACATTTTCTTAAAAATTGAAGTAAATTTTCTGTGGCATAAGTGGTTTCACAGAAAATTTATACAAAGCGCACAAAGTTGAATTATAAATATTTTCGTATAGAAACTGTGTGCAGGTCCACACTAGTGACCACTTCAGCTCACAGCTGGGCTGTCTNAATTATAAATATTTTCGTATAGAAACTGTGTGCAGGTCCACACTAGTGACCACTTCAGCTCACAGCTGGGCTGTCTCTTCTGCTCCCTCGCCGCCTGGCCAATGTACGTGTCNCTGGGCTGTCTCTTCTGCTCCCTCGCCGCCTGGCCAATGTACGTGTTAACTATACAAGTATATAGTAATTCGTGGTTACTTCCAACTTTTCTGAAGCCCTGTTGATGTTCTACTTTCAGGCTGTTCCTCCGCCTTAGGGTACAGTTGCAGTGCGGGAGGATGGAGGGTGTGATNGATGGAGGCCTTCGGGCCTTAAAACCTTTTCCTCCGCCTCGTGCAAACAAAGCTTCGCCAAGTATAGAAAATTACACTAAAGGTACGTTGCGTCGCATTCGTAAGCGGTCAGTTTAATATTTTGCATGAGAACTATTTATCATTAGGCATTACCAACACTCCTTTTTTCTTTCTGTTATTGTTCATATCAACTAAAAATAAAATTTTACAATTTATAAAAACATATAATTTCAGGTTTAATTTGGCCAAAAAGTAAGAAACTTTTATGTTTACAGAAGAATTAAACGTTTGTGAAACATGACATATTTAGGAAACAGCAACCATTTTTTCAAAGGGTTAATTTTTAAAATGTGAATACACTGCAAATATAATATAGGCAATACATGTTCGCGGTCTCGGTGATCTGAAAGCTAAACTCCCCAGTCCTCTATAATCAAACCTTACCTACTTGACGGCTGCCCATGGGAAAATTGTACTCTAAGCCAAGTTTCACGCAGGACTTGGTCCTTGTTTTCTGGGAGGTTTGTTCCTTACTCGAAGTTCTTAAGTCGCAAAAGCAACTGTAACGCTACAGGTACATAAGGTATAATAGCTCCTGCGAAAACTTCCCGTTCTAACTTATTGGTAGAGACCGGCCAAACGCGCGTAATTATTTCGTGACAAGTTACTCTTCAGAAACGTTTAAGTTTGCTTTTTCTTTATTTCTCAATGAACCACGTTCAATTTGGATCAACGATAAACGGGTTTCGATTCAGTCGGAAAGGAACGGTAACACACTTTGGCAACAGTCATGAAAAAAGTATGCTAATTTGACTATAATACAAGCCTGAAAAAATCTCGCCTCTGGCCATATTATAATGCGAATTTTGCATATTTCTTAAATTGTAAGCAGAGAGAGTGGAGTGTCGCGAAAATCTTCTGTGTGGTCCATTCACGGTGATTTCCGACTTTTCTGAAGCCCTGCTTAAGTTCTACTTCTAGAATATTCCTCCGTCTCATCCAAACAAAGCTTAACCAAGTACAGAAAATTACACCAAAGGGACAGCGTACAGCATTCGTGCACACTCAGTGTAATAATAATTTGCATGAGAACTATTTCTTGATAGGCATTACAAACACACCTACTTTATCTATGTTTTATTCATATTGATTACAAATGAAATATTATAATTTGTAGATAGACTATATGTAAAAGTTCAATATAACCAAAATTAAGACACTTTTAGGTTAACACAAGAATAAAACGCGTGTGATTCATGGCGTGTTTAGAAAACAAACAAATGCACCATACGTGGGGTGATTATTCAAAGGTTTGGTTCAAAAACGGTGAGAAACCCGGGAATAGACTATACGAACACGTTTTCCAAAACACTGAAGAGTATTTTGCTGACAGATTTGAGGTGAACTACAAATCAACACTTTTAAGTGTTCCGCCTGCCTGCGCCACTTTCGCACGTTAGAGGCCTCGAAACCCGTGAGCTATGCACTGTAAGAGTATTCGCAAACTTACTGTATCATCGTATACGTATGTTAAGAAAGCACGAACGGTGAATTATTTTCCCATACATCCATGGTTATGCATTCCCACATTTTCTCAGGAAAGAGTCGAATGCAAATGGAANCGGTGAATTATTTTCCCATACATCCATGGTTATGCATTCCCACATTTTCTCAGGAAAGAGTCGAATGCAAATGGAAATTCCCACATTTGTGAAGTGGTGACAATAAACTTTCCTATATTTCCAGCCTATATTTATATACAATGTATAGGTAGNATTCCCACATTTGTGAAGTGGTGACAATAAACTTTCCTATATTTCCAGCCTAGATTTATATACAATGTATAGGTAGGGGTAGTGAAATTTTGCGAAAATATTTCATGACAAGTTATATTTCAAAACACTGTAGGGTCATTTACCTATCTTGATTGGCTGAAATACTATTTGACACGTGTTGACTGTCTCCCCACGAATCGCGTAGGAGCTGTTCTGATGTTGCCGAATTCTGAGTGGCCCGGTCAAATATGAAAACACCTACTCAAGCAGACAGCAACCAATGGCAATAGACAAACTGCTGTTGGGTGCTTATAGTATCGAAGTCTACCGTGTACTCGTATGTTTTGGCGAAAAATAATTATCTCTATGTATAAGTAAAAAATTTACATTGCGGTTTTAGACATTTGCCAGAATTATTTTGTGCAGTGTAAAGCCGACTCTTGCACTCTCGCCACTTGCTTCATCGCCTCAACGCGCAAGGCTCTCCACTGGCCTGCAGTTTGTCCATCGTCGACTCGCCTCAACGTGACTTTAACCAGTGACCCTGCATTTTTATGGCACGCTAATAAAGATAAAGTTATTGTGCGTTTCTAAATACAACCCTGAAGTTTATGCACAAAAAATTTAGCAGCTGCAACTGATTCTGAACCAAAAAAAANGTGCGTTTCTAAATACAACCCTGAAGTTTATGCACAAAAAATTTAGCAGCTGCAACTGATTCTGAACCAAAAAAAAACATATTTTAACCATTTTCACGTCCAAAAAAATCAACACTTCGAGTTTAAATGAGAGCTCAAAACTTGTCCTTGGGCAGAAAATGTTTCTTAATTGCTTTTCATATCTATATACCAGTACAAAATATTCATAATTTTTTAGTTATGTGTCTTCTACCAATCTCTGCAATGCACTTTANCATATCTATATACCAGTACAAAATATTCATAATTTTTTAGTTATGTGTCTTCTACCAATCTCTGCAATGCACTTTAAGTACCAAATTTAACACTAGCCCAGCGGAGAAAAGAGAAGCATTTTCACACACAGACAATAATTAATAACGAAAGAAGAACATCAGACATGTACACGGACAATTGGAATGTAACCATCACTTAATTTTTCTTTGCCTTGTTTCTTATAAGTAAAATCTACTTTCGTAACGAACTATATTTCACACTAATTATGTACTCACTCAGACACATTTATAAAGTCATCATATCCTGACTTTCATTCTCTTTTTCTTTGAAAAACACATAAATGACACAAGGACATAACCTCCCAGAATATTTATTGAGGGTTGCCGCTAAAGTGTGCAAAATAGATTCTCAGTTCGGCAGGTATATCAATCATACTTTTGCAGCACCAGGAAACTATGAGATGGAGTTGAATGTTATCCGTATGTCTCTAGTTACTGGGTGTGTTGGATATTCGCAAATTCGCCAAGATGGCTCACCAGTAGTACAGAAACTCGTATGTTGGCCTTGGAAAAAGAACTAAGAAATATACCAACAAGATGTGCTCACGCACAACTGAAAGGATGTATCGAGTTCAGGATAGTTACATAACTTTACTACCTTTAAAAAATATACGTGTTTACGTTGAAAACCTACTTGCTAATTATGTTAATTCAGTATTGCGTTAATTTATGAAGAATGATAACTGATTGCCCCAATTTTATTGCATTTTAAGGTCAAACAAAATATGCTACATGTTTTTTGACACGCCGTACATTTTTTTTCTCTTAATTCCAATCTTGCAAATTGATATTGTCTTTTTTTTTATTTACTCCACTATAAATGGGAATAAAATAAAAATAAACTTATTTCACGAATAGGGAGAGCATAAAAGAATACTCTAACTTTGAAGGTATAAAATATCAAAACCAAACAACCTACAACTTTGGTTGACCAATAAAATGAACCGTGGAACCTTGAATTCTGTTTACATTATCTTCATAAATGTTCAATGTGACCACCACGAGCGGCCCGAACGACATCTACGCGATAATCAAACTCGTTCCACACTCTTGTCAGCATGTCCGGTGTTACGGTTTGGATGGCGTCCGTAATTCTCGTTTTGAGGTCGTCAATGTTAGCCAGCAATAGTGAACAAAACACTTGATCCTTTATGTACCCCCATAGAAAAAAATCGCACGGGGTAATATCCGGGCTTCTTGGGGGGCCAGTGATGAAGAGCCTGGTCACCAGCTGCTCCTCGACCAATCCAGCGTTGCGGCAACGTCTCGTTCAGGTATCCGCGAACAGCTAGGTGCCAATGGGGTGGCGCACCATCCTGCTGGAAAATGAAGTCCCCCGCCGCCTCTTCTAACTGAGGAAACAACCACTCTGAAAGCATGTCCAAATAAGAGATTCCAGTAACAATGGGCTCGTGAAAAAAGAAAGGGCCGAAAACAGTGTCTTTGGATAGAGCGCAAAAAACGTTCACTTTGGGGGAAGCGCGCTCGTGTTCGGTGGTTTCATATGGAGGATCCTGACGACATATCCGCACGTTGTACCGGTTCACCTTATCATTTGTATGGAATGTCGCTTCATCGCTAAAAACCAGCTGTTAATTGAAAACAAGTATGTTTGTATATTTGTATATTTGTTTTCTATTGACAAGGGAACAGCTTTTCCTAATTATCTGTCTGTGGTGTTGTCGTTTTTGTCTTGCTGAGTTCTGTGTGTGTGTGTGTGCGTTTGTTATTTAGTATCTTGACCGGCAATGGACACAGTCCAATCACGCTATCATAATAACATGAACTCACCATTGCCATCAATCTTCGAAGATATATCCTATAGCACTTATGCATATGTATAGCTTCGTATTATTTTTTTGACCAGTTCTCTTTAATCACAGGTTATTCTGAGAAATTCACGTTTAAACTAATAAAACATACATGCTATAATTGTCTTGAATTACTACGATATTTTTTATGCGAGTATATAAACATAAATATGTTACTACAACTGCTCAGCCAACATGACACATGCAAACAAAACCAAAATACAAAATATACGTTATGAAATGGTTTTACACGCCTTATAACTGGCGACGGCATAAGTTTACGATGCGGTAAGTAGCTGGGCATATATCGAAAAATAGGCCATATGTTGTTGCGTTTCCCATATATGTTCTCGTACATACAACTGACAACGATGTGTTCTAGACGTTAACGTTGAAGAAACTGAAAAAAATTCTTGAATTTTAAATCAATATATATTGTTCTCGGTTAAAAGAGCACTTTTGTAAGACCAGTTTGTTTTTATTTTGACTATTGCGTATCCTTCCATCAAATGTACAAATTATCACCACCATGGTCTCAACGCTTGGTATCCGCACGTCAACGAAGTATAATTGTGACATTTTTAAAAACAAAGCTGTGCAAAAACAAAAAGGAAAAAAAGCAATTTATGTCATTATTAAATTGAACACTGCGTTTTGAATAAGACGTTAATTCATGGCTGTATTTTTATTTTTTCACACTTACCATTACGTCAAGCAGCCTATTCATGCTTAAGTAACAAACATGCAGATACGAAGAGCGATTTGTATTTAAAATCTTTATTTCGAAATAGCTTTGTTAACCGTGTGAAANTAACAAACATGCAGATACGAAGAGCGATTTGTATTTAAAATCTTTATTTCGAAATAGCTTTGTTAACCGTGTGAAAGAAAAAGTACACTTGAAAATTTCGTCCAGCATCTCTTAACAGAAACGAAGTCCCTAGCGATACTCTATTTCGTCTTGTAGAAAATCTTGAAATGAATATATCACTCGTAGCTATGAAAATATTAAAAGTCTCATTTTACAAATAACTTCTTCTTCTTCCGGAGATTATGCATCTTCAGCCTGTTCCGGCGTCCATTTCGCTAGGGGTTTTACTGCATCTCGTTTTCCTCTCGGTCGGTATCCCNGGCATCTTCAGCCTGTTCCGGCGTCCATTTCGCTAGGGGTTTTACTGCATCTCGTTTTCCTCTCGGTCGGTATCCCATTGCTAAAGCTGGTAGTCTGCCTTCTGGCATTCTTCTTAGATGTTCACACCACTTCTTGTTTTTTTTTTTTTTTTTTTTTCCCTTCAGCTTGTCAAGCAACGGTTTTACTTCAAATTCTTTCCGTAAATCAGTATTGTGTTTATCTAATAGGGTAGCCCTTAATGTAGATCTAATAAATTTCATTTCTGCTACTTGAATTTTTAATTTCCGGTTTTTAGTTACTACCCTAGCTTAATTTCCATAAGTTAGAACTCGCACTGCAATAGTATTAAAAAGTTTTACTCTTGTGTCTTTTCTTGTATTATTTTTATATATATATGAACTGTTCCGCAGATCTTTCAGAAGGTATTTAGCTTTTTTGTCTAAATTTATTTCTTTTTCATAAGAAATACAACCTCCTAAATATTTAAAATACTGAACGTGTTCTATTATTATTCCATTTAATGAAAAAAAAATTCCCTGCAGATTGTTTCCTTATAAATGCCATGGTTTTGGTTTATTACGTTGATATTTTAAAACCATATTATTCTACTATTTCATTAAAAATATTAACAGATTTCTGCAACATATCTTTATTCTCTTCAATGATAACATTACTATCTGCACATAAAAGGGAATATATATGAATGTTATCTTTAAGGCGAACTCCTCGGTCAACTAAAGATTACCATGTTCTGAACATGTCGTCAATGTAGATATTAAAAAGGGTTGGCTACATACTATAGCCCTGTTTCACATATTTACATTCCATGTTCTGACTTTGAGGTAATCAGTGATCCATTTGCATTTGCCAGGTTTCCGTGCTGTGATTATCATCACTTCAGTTGATCCTTTTCCGAAGTTAATTAGGGCACTACAAAGTAATTGTATTTTCTACGTGGGTGAGTTACTAGCCCTTTCCGCACAACCCCAAACCAAGGGCGGAAATTTCATTTTAGACTTTCCTAGGTAGAGTGCCTTCTCTGCACCTACGAAGTCTCCCTCCCCGCAGGAAAGAGTGAAAACAGAAAAAAGAAAGACACCCTCCGCCCTCGAGTACTCTAATAGCTTTGGAGTCGAAGAAACAAGAGTTGGTCTAGGGTCACCGAAAGGAAAGTATAAAGAAGGGGTATGTCTCAAAGTAAGTGGAAGAAGAGAGCAGCCCCAGCTAGGAGACCAATGGGAAAGCCACTTCTCGTGTCATCTAGATGATGACATCCTATGGCCCTGTTGGTCCACGGGTCCTTTTTCAATATTTTCGGACCACCTTACCAAATCTGGTGGAATCTCCTATCCGCTGCGCAGGAGACGTGCTCTCTAGAGTGAGTGAGTAAAGAGATTTGGACGGCTCTTAACAGCGACGTCTTGAGAGTAGTCGCTCTCTCGAAGGCAGGCTCCTCCGAGAGTTACAAATAACTGTGAATATAAGCATACGTGCAAACGAAGTCAACATTATACCAGTTGATGAAGGTTCCTCAACAAACAGATGTACCTCTACAGGTCCATACGTAGTGTTACGAGTAGTGATCAGGCCTTAGCTGAGTGGCCTGCCTGATCAAACCTTCACTTTTTATCCAGGACACGGACCGTGATTGCTGAAAGTAGTTATGAAATCGCAAACCACAGAAACCCCCTCCACCGGCCAGTAAACGGGGATAACGCAGCCGATATAGGGCGTGTGATCTGTAATCTATAGAGCGAATTGTGTTCGCCAGAGCTCCTCCCGTACCTGATCCGCATTGGTATAATGGGAGAAATAATTCAGAGCTATTATTATCGAAGAGCGCACCTCAGGACTCAGGACTTCTTCAGACATTGACTTTGCCACATACAGACTTATATTCTCACACTGGGCTTAAGATGTGTGTGCACTCTTCCAGACCTTATTCCAGAACCATGGCATTTTTGAGCTTGAACGGAGCTCTTAATTGGCAGCAGTTGAATGCTACCAATAGAAAGAGATTACGCCCTTTCCAATCGCAGTGGGTGGATGTTCTCCACCCGAAGGTGGTTCCACCTCACCTGTCAACAGCATTATACGGAGTTGAATCTGCACATGCCACCTTGATGGGGCCGAGGACTATCCACCTCTACGAAACCGCTTCGTGAACGAGTCCTCTTTCTAGGCGGACCAGACCTACGACCCTTCATTAATGGGCACCAACCCTTTGAAACCAACACCTGTGGTGAGCCAGCACGCTTACGTTCCACGGCAGCTGCTACTGACTCTACAGACACACAGAGCCAGCCCGCTAGGCAAGTACCCGCCTCCTTCCAAGCAGAAGGTTCAACCACCACCACCCAGAGTCCGACCCGCGATCAGCACGGGGGCAGTGTAGCCCGTGGGCGATGTCTTTTTTCGTCGGGTCACTGGAACGAAGACCACTTAATATGGGTGTGTCTGGGCGTCGACTTCCGCCATCTTAATCAGTTTCCGGAATCATGAACAAGGTGGGGACTCTTCAAATAGACTTTTCTCAGAATGTGCCTGGTTAAATCTATATAATGTAATATAAATTAATACTTCATTATATTTCTATAACACCCCCCGCGCATACTTCATAATGTTTATATTGAAATAATATTGTGCAATCTTAATGTAAAAACCATTTTTATATAGTGTTCATTGCATAACTCTTATCAATAACTTGCTACCAATAACTATAGCCCCGTTAAGGTTTGATGATGAAACATAAATCATAACATAAGAGTAGTAGGAAATAGCCGATTCCCCGTCACCTAGCTGCAGGCTGCGGTGCCACGACGGCCATCTTTGATGCGGAAACCTCAGGTTCTGTCATTCCTCGTCAAAGTGGCCATCTTAGATTTCCTTTTTTTTCCCTTTGGAATTTCCTTTTTTCCCCTTCTGCTTTATCATTCCACCTCGACTCTTCATGCTCTTACATTCCGATTAGTTTTCTCATGCTGTGGCATTCCGATGTTTTTTTTTTCCTTGCTCTGTCGTTCCTTTCTGTCCCTCTCTTGCCTGTTTTATCCCTTGGAGAGGTTTTCTCATTTTCCCTCCGGTTTTCTTTACGTTCTCTCGTGTTTTTTCTAGCGCTCTGGCCGTCCTTTCTGTCTCTCTCCTCCGTACGTACTATCCCTTGACGGGGGCGGTTCTCTCATATTCCTTCACATCTCTTTTATTTTCTCTATTGTTGTCCTTTCCTCTCTCTCATGCGTTTCGTGTCCTCCATCGTGGATGTTCTCTCATCACCGTTGTCTGCTGTAGGTGGCGATCATTTATTCGCTCATCCACCATCAGACTGTGCTAAAAAATCTTTAATCCCCACGTCGGCTGCTGTAGGCGGCCTTCTTTGATTCCCGCACCCACAAACCAGAATGTTTGAAGTTCTAAAGTTCGTCGCTAGGAGTGCTGTGTGTATGTATGTTGGTTCACTCGTTTCCAACAGGGGCGCGCTAGCATCGCGAAGGTGAGTTCTTATGGTTGTCACCAGAAGCGCTGAGAAATATTTATTCGGTAGGTGTTTCGGAACTCAAAAAATGCCTGGGGGCGTGCGGGATCGTTCCGACACCTCTTGGGTTGCCAGTCGAGCGTCTGAACCACAAGATCACTGCGACATCTCGGAGAAGAGGATTTTTAAAGAAAAATACATATATAGATATTACCATCCCGAATTTGTGGAAAAAATAATGTGGACAGTCTAACATTCTGAAAAAAGTATATATATATATATATACACACAAAATATTTGGCCAGGTCGCGTTTCTACATAAACGTTATATGCATTCATACAGAGTAAATTTCGCAGCAATGTATATGCGTCTCAATCAAGCGCATACGTCTATCTCTCCAAATTTTATGGACATTAGAGAACGCGCACGCACTGCTGTACCTCCAACTTGTCTGCACTAGCGCGGTACGGGACGTAATTGCCGCTCGCATGGGGAAACATTTATTTCCTATTGTTCTGTAACAACTAGCAGTAGAATAAAAAACACTACTTACACTTACACAGCTTTGTCAGTAGCAGCATGGTCGCTTTCACGCCTATAAAATAGTATCCACTTCATGCTTAGTAATTCTATACCAGCACCATACATCTTGTCTGAAGATTGTTCGAGTTCATTGCCCTGCCATGCAACTTCTCTCATTCCTTTAGTTGGCTGTTATGTTATAAATATCAAGCATTTGCACTTCTGTATCTCTGATCCGTACTAGGATGCCATGTGTTCCAGAACATACCATATGTCACACAGCGCACGCATCAAGTATGCATTAAGCCCAAATNGAGATTACGCCCTTTCCAATCGCAGTGGGTGGATGTTCTCCACCCGAAGGTGGTTCCACCTCACCTGTCAACAGCATTATACGGAGTTGAATCTGCACATGCCACCTTGATGGGGCCGAGGACTATCCACCTCTACGAAACCGCTTCGTGAACGAGTCCTCTTTCTAGGCGGACCAGACCTACGACCCTTTATTAATGGGCACCAACACTTTGAAACCAACACCTGAGGTGAGCCAGCACGCTTACGTTCCACGGCAGCTGCTACTGACTCTACAGACTTACAGGGCCAGCCCACTAGGCAAGTACTCACCTCCAGATCTCCTTCCAAGCAGAAGGTTCAACCACCACCACCCAGAGTCCGACCCGCGATCAGCACGGGGCAGTGTAGCCCATGGGCGATGTCTTTTTTCGTCGGGTCACTGGAACGAAGACCACTTAATATGGGTGTGTCTGGGCGTTGACTTCCGCCATCTTAATCAGTTTCCGGAATCATGAACAAGGTGGGGACTCTCCAAATAGACTTTTCTCAGAATGTGCCTGGTTAAATCTATATAATGTAATATAAATTAATACTTCATTATATTTGTATAACTCCCCCCTGCGCATACTTAATAATGTTTATATTGAAATAATATTGTACAATCTTAATGTAAAACCCTTTTTATATAGTGTTCATTACATAACTCTTATCAATAACTTGCTACGCCCCTATAGCCCCGTTAAGGTTTGATGATGAAACATAAATCATATCATAAGAGTAGTAGGAAATAGCCGATTCCCCGTCACCTAGCTGCTGGCTGCGGTGCCACGACAGCCATCTTTGATGCGGAAACCTCAGGTTCTGTCATTCCTCGTCAAAGTGGCTATCTTAGATTTCCCTTTTTTCCCTTTGGAATTTCCTTTTTTCCCCTTCTGCTTTATAATTCCACCTCGACTCTTCATGCTCTTACATTCCGATTAGTTTTCTCATGTTGTGGCATTCCGATGGTTTTTTCCCCTTGCTCTGTCGTTCCTTCCTGTCCCTCTCTCGACTGTTTTATCCCTTGGAGAGGTTTTCTCATTTTCCCTCCGGTTTTCTTTACGTTCTCTCGTGTTTTTTTTAGCGCTCTGGCCATCCTTACTGTATCTCTCCTCCGTACGTACTATCCCTTGGATGGGGTGGTTTTCTCATATTCCTTCACATCTCCTTTATTTTCTCTATTGTCGTCCTTTCCTCTCTCTCGTGCGTTTCATGTTCTCCATCGTGGATGTTCTCTCATCACCGTGTCTGCTGTAGGTGGCGATCATTTATTCGCTCATCCACCATCAGAGTGTGCTAAAAAAATCTTTAATCCCCGCGTCGGCTGCTGTAGGCGGCCTTCTTTGATTCCCGCGCTCACCACCAGAATGTTTGAAGTTCTAAAGTTCGTCGCTAGGAGTGCTGTGTGCATGTGTGTTGGTTCACTCATCGCCAACAGGGGCGCGCTAGCATCGCGGAGGTGAGTTCATATAGTAGTCACCAGAAGCGCTGAGAAAAGTTTTTCGGTAGGTGTTTCGGAACTCAAAAAATGCCTGGGGGCGTACGGGACCGTTCCGACACCTCTTGGGTCGCCATTCAAGCGTCTGAACCATAATATCACTGCGACATCTCGGAGAAGAGGATTTTTAACGAAGAATACATATATAGATATTACCATGCCGACATGTGGGAAAAATAATGTGGACAGTCTAACATTCTGAAAAAAGAAAATATATATACACACACAAAATATTTGGTTAGGTCACGTTTCTACATAAAAGTTATATGCATTCATACCGAGTAAATTGCGTAGCAATGTATATGCGTCTCGATCAAGCGCATACGTCTGTCTCTCCAAATTTTATGGACATTAGAGAACGCGCACGCACTGCTGTACCTCCAACTTGTCTGCACTAGCGCGGTACGGGACGTAATTGCCGCTCGCATGGGGAAACATTTATTTCCTATTGTTCTGTAACAACTAGCAGTAGAATAAAAAACACTACTTACACTTACACAGCTTTGTCAGTAGCAGCATGGTCGCTTTCACGCCTATAAAATAGTATCCACTTCATGCTTAGTCATTCTATACCAGCACCATACATCTTGTCTGAAGATTGTTCGAGTTCATTGCCCTGCCATGCAACTTCTCTCATTCCTTTAGTTGGCTGTTATGTTATAAATATCAAGCATTTGCACTTCTGTATCTCTGATCCCTACTAGGATGCCATGTGTTCCAGAACATACCATATGTCACACAGCGCACGCATCAAGTATGCATTAAGCCCAAATATAAGCACAGTTGGCTGTAATTTCCGAACTCTCAAACGCACGAACGTCTGTATCTCGGATCCCCACCAGGATGCCAGGCGTGCCAGAACCTACCACACGTCGCACTGCGTGCTTCAAGTATGCCTTGAGCCCACTTATAAGCATAGTTGGCTGTAATTTCCGAACTGTTTTAGATACATCCACCAAATTAAAAAGTAGGTATCATCCCCGATAAATAAAATGGCCGCAGGTTCAAGTATGCCCTAAGACCACTTATAAGCATAGTTGCCTGTAATTTCCGAACTGTTTAAGTTACAGCTACCAAATTCATAACATAGGCATCACACCCGGCGGACGAAAAGTACCACATGGTCAAGTATTCCCCAAGCCTGCATATTAACATAGTTGGATGTAATTGCGAACTGATTAAGATAGTCACCAAATTCATAACATAGACATCACTTCCGATGGCGAAAAGGACCGCAGAGTCAATTACACCTTAGNACTGATTAAGATAGTCACCAAATTCATAACATAGACATCACTTCCGATGGCGAAAAGGACCGCAGAGTCAATTACACTATGCTTATACGAAGGTCTAGACCTTCGTATAAGCATAGTTGGCTACCATTTCCCACCCACCGAAGCTATAGTCACCAAATTCACATCATGGGCATCACCTCCGATGACAAACAGGGTGCTATGGACAGGTATACTTTAAGCCCTCTTATAATCAAAGTTGCTCGACATTTCCCACCCACCGAAGCTACGAACACTAAAGTCACATCACAGACATCACATCCGACAACAATCAAGGATATAAGGACAAGTGGGTCGTAAGCATTGTTATAAGCATAGTTGGTCAGCATTCCCAAACCACTGAAGTTCGGGAACACGTAACAACCGTCCACAAATGTAAAGAAAAAAAGTAGGTAAACATACAAGTGTGTCACAAAGTTTCCTTTGCATATAGGAGAGTAGGTTCAGAAATAGCACACACATAAGTATCGGCTTACGTGCACTCGACAATCGCCCACTGCCATCCTTGTCGTCTGCTACCACAGGTGTCTACCAACTTGGATCCCCGCAGCGACAGTGAGCCTCCCTTCGTCCACCGCCATCCATGTTATATATATTGTATAAATGAGACAGTATATTCATAAATAAATGGTAGCATGGGTAGCATACAACAAACAAATATTTGCTAGAAAAAATTCAAGATATTAACAAATGTGCTGTGTGCATTATGTACATAGTTGTGGGTAATGGTAAAATACATATATAGTAACATAAACAAACACCATCAGTCCAACACAAGGGCCGGTGGCCCGAGTCATCGTTAGCGTGGGTAACCCTTAACAACCAGCCATATATTTAAAAATAAAACGGTATACAGTTGCACCGATAACAAGACATATGTAGTCGCAGGTTACATTAAAACATGTACATGAACCAACAGACATGCACAAAATAGCTGCACCGATACCAGCGCTCTTAGTCAAGAACTGTAGAACGTCAAACACTCTGGTGGCAGGTGTGGGAATCAAAGATGGCCACCTTCAGCAGCCGACGCTGGTAGCAGGCACAGGGATTAAAGATAACTTAGCACACTCTGGTGGCGAATGCGTAAATCTTTATGGCCACCTACAGCATACGACGGTGATAAGGGAACATCCACGATGAAGGACGCGAAACATATGAGAGAGAGGAAAGGGCGACAAGAGATAATATAAAGGAGACCGGAAGGAATATGAGAAAAAAACCTAAGGAATAGAACAAGCAAGAGACACAGGAGAGAATGCCAGAGCGCGAGAAAAAACACAAGAGAGAACATAAAGGAAACCGGAAGGAATATGAGAAAACACCCCAAGGGATAGAACGGACGAGAGAGGGACAGAAAGTAATGACAGAACGTGAGAAAAAAACCAACATCGTAATTTGAGAACATGAGAAAACTAATCGGAATGCAAGAGCATGAAGAATCGAGGTGGAATAATATAGCGGGTGGGAAAAAAGGGAAATTCCAAAAGGAAAAAAAAGGAAATCCAAGCTGGCCGATGCTGACGAGGAATGACAGAGCAGGATATTTCCGCGTGATGTCATCCAAGATGGCCGTCATGGCACTGCGACACCGCAACCAGGAGCCAGGTGACGGGAAATCGGCTATTTCCTACTACTCATAACAGTAGTATCTCACATCACTCTGGTTGCACTATTCGTGGGCAGATTATTATTATTATTTTTTTTTCAAGAGTTAGTTCTAAAGGTTTTTAATAGCATTGGAACAAATTTGCGTACGGTTGTCTTACACCGCGTAAAGCGATTTTTATTGACCAATCCACGTCTAGTTGTACGTATTTCTCTCGTCCTCGTTTTCTTTGGATTACTGTTCTACTCGCGCATGAAAATCTCCGGCGGATACGTTAAGTTCGTCACTTTATTTTGGTGTATGTGGCTACGAGTATGTGTATATCTACCGTATATGTGGCTACTGCGTTACTTTCATGTATATTACTATGAGTATGTGTATGGCTACTGCGTTATTTTCGTGTACATAACTATATGTATGGCTACAATAAGCGTGCAAATGCCTGAGTCACCGGTTGATCTGACAGTCGGAAGGCTACTAATTGAATCAAACCCGGTAAGTTGCACAAGAGTGTATTTCCAGTGGCGTAACGAGAGGATAGTCCCACATGGTCCGAGCATATCCCCAATCTGTCGTTCTCATGGCAATCCATACAAATTTAAAAGTCAATCTGCAAAAAAAANCATGGTCCGAGCATATCCCCAATCTGTCGTTCTCATGGCAATCCATACAAATTTAAAAGTCAATCTGCAAAAAAAATATATATATATGGCTCGGTTTCTACAAGTCTGTAACAGTCTATAAGTTTTATTGTTTTCTACTGTTTTTATAAACNATATATATATATGGCTCGGTTTCTACAAGTCTGTAACAGTCTATAAGTTTTATTGTTTTCTACTGTTTTTATAAACTACTTAAGGGGAAAAAACAATTTTACATTAAGCGGGAAGTGTGTGTTATATCCGGTTGGGCACTTCCCGATAGGAAAACGTACCTAATCTCCTTTGATTATTGAATGTATTTTTTCGAGTTCAGGTGTTGTTGCAGAAAGTATATTAAACTATAACAATCCTTTTCGTTGTTTCCGCAGCAAAATTTTTTATTTGGAGCATGTTAATTTATAATAATACTCCGAATTTTATAAGTGTTTTCAATAAGGTCAAAACAGTTTGTAATAATACAGTCATTTCCAAATATATACAAAATAATTAAANTTTATAAGTGTTTTCAATAAGGTCAAAACAGTTTGTAATAATACAGTCATTTCCAAATATATACAAAATAATTAAAGATATCCATTTATACATTTACCACATTTGCATATAAAGTATGAAAAAATATTGGTATTAATTTTTTAATTCATTTAGCTGCTCATATATAGTCCATTCATGGTTTCTTACTNAAGTATGAAAAAATATTGGTATTAATTTTTTAATTCATTTAGCTGCTCATATATAGTCCATTCATGGTTTCTTACTACTGTTCTGAAGCCCTGCTAACGTTCTCCTTTCAAGATATTCCTCCACCTCATGCAAACAAAGCTCAACAAAGTATATAAAATTACATCAAAGGGACAACGCACCATATTCGTGCGCACTCAGTGTAACATTATTTTGCATATGAACTATTTATTACTGGTCATTGCCGACACGCTTATATTCTCTCTGTTTTTATTCATATTAATTAAAAATTACATATTATAATTTACAGTTAGAATATAAGTAAATGTTCAATTAAGACAAAAAATAAGGTATTGTTATGTTAACACGTGTATATAAAGCTTTTGTTACATGACATATTTAGGAAAGAACGAAACACGGCATACACGGGGTGTTTTTTCAAAGGTTTGATTCAAAAAAAGTGTGAAGAAACCGCAAATAGACTATACATGTATACACTGAAGAGCCAAAAAAAACTGGTACACCTACCTAATATCGTGCAGGGCACCCCGAGACCGCAGAAGTGCCGCAAGACGACGTGGCATGGACTCGACTAATGTCTGAAGGTATGCAGGAGGCAATTCANTATAACTTCACTCGGTATACTCAGTAAGAAAAAAGAAGAAAGTAATAACTATAGGCTGTCACGGTAAATTGAGCACTTTTGAAAGCCCTGCTTTATATCTATTTTATGTAAATTGCATACTCTTCCATCTTATGTACAATTAGCATTGCCATTGGCCTGATTACATTACTCCTGCGTTGGGCAAGTGAAATTGGGAAATTGCTAGAAAGGTAAATATTTTACAAGTCTGCTCATTTTTATCTTCCATGTGCATTAAAAACAGAAAGCCAAATAATTAATTTGCGTTCTTACAAATGTTTTCCTAACACTTATAATTTAACGTTTATACGTGGAACTACTTTCCTCCGTCGTTACTAATTTGACAAAGTGCATGCCAGTCAGTGTGCCCATTAAAATGCATGCAGGTAGGGGCAGTGACATTTCTTTCAAAAGTTGATTTCAAAAGTGCTTAATTTACCGTAAACAGCTTATAATGTGGCGAATAATAAAAATTCATGCAATTTAATCCAATTTATTAATTTTATAAGTTTAAGAACGTAGGTTAATATTAATTATTCTAATTTTTTTATTAATGCCGTTATCCTGTGTTCTTCTCTTCCGTGGTTGTAATAAATAATTAAATATGTTTATACTGTGAACTGAAATAGTGATGGGAGCGTAAAGCATGTTTGTATTTTCTCCTGCCATACAGACCTACATAATTCGTCGCCATTTATAATTACATGCATGGTTCAAATTTTCCCATGAAGAAAGCATTGCAAAGAAGACGCCCACGTAGGCAATACGAAATATTTAGTCAGACCTTCCCACGACAGACTTGTCTCAAACGATAGTCAAATGGCAGGAAATTTTTTAGCAGCATTTACAAGAAGGAAAAAAAGTAAATATTGTGTACCGTTAAGTGCCTTCAAGTGATTTGCATGGTAATGATTGTATTAGAATTGATAATTCCAGACGTTTCAAAGTGCCCACTGAAATGTTGTATGCCTTAATGTACAGGTATTTTACACATCAATACTACTTATAACATACATACTCTCTACCGTTAAAAATCTTCGATACGAATGAAGAAAACTCTTCTCTAAAATATTTTCAGGATATATAAAATTTCAACATCTTCAACATATTCGACGAGATGCAAGATTCATGAAAATTCGTCCAGACGTATTGTGTATACAGCGTTTAACAACGTTTTTCGAGAAAACCTTTTTTTCATTAATGAAATTAGAAAATCTGCACCAATATGTACGTACAATAAATTTACCAGAATACTGACAATATAATACCTAGGTACAGACTATTTATTTTGTGTATTTGTATTTTTACATCTAAACAAAAATCGACATTTCCCCAGATTAACTATGTTTTAAAATCGTCAGACAAAAATACTTCCTCATAGCGGTTAGTATAAATTAAAATACTATAACTTCTTGGAAGTGTATTGCCATAAATAACTCTGGTGAAATATTTCAAGTGCAGTATCAAGCATTTTCATGGTTTTATTTGTTCGAAATTAGAGACGCGCTTACAGAGGTTTTGACTTATTTAACACTTGCTACCGGATAAACACGCAAATAATTAATGCTTATACAATCGCAGTTGAATATCGCCAGATTAATACAATAACCCTACCGAACTCTCAAGATTTGTTTTGAAATAATTTACTTCGGTAGCATACAGGTGCGCACTTGCAAGATATGCATATTACTTGGAATATTAGTCTTTTCGGGTCCAGAAACTACGTTGAAACGCCGCGGAAAAATGATTCATAAAGTCACTTCTCTAAGAACAGAGTTAATAATTTTTATTAAATATTTAACGTTTGTTAATATTTTNAAATGATTCATAAAGTCACTTCTCTAAGAACAGAGTTAATAATTTTTATTAAATATTTAACGTTTGTTAATATTTTATTTTCTGAGTTTCCAGCTGTTACATACATTTCTTTTCGCCAGTGCGTAGGAACACTTTATTTGTATACACGAAAACAGGATTTAAAAATTAAAGCTTTAACTTTAGTGATGTTATTGCCAACGCAAATTTTATTCTTACGAGCGTAAAATAAAAAATTAACTTTAGGTGTTAGCTTTACCATAAGTATTTTACTCAGGCGTTACGTTAAAATATATCAAATTGCGGACAGTAATATTTTTTTACAGAGGTAGATTTCAAAAGTGATTAATTGACCGCAAAGATCCGGTAATAAAACTTATGGATGTTGCATTCTATGACGCAGTTAATACGCGCCGAAGAGATTAGTCTTTCGAACAGGCACCCGTAAGCACCCGTCAGCTCCTTGAGGTCTGATAACGATGGAGTCGCGGCGGTGTGCAGAGGCAGCGAAGAAGAAGGAGTTCACCGATTAAAATCTGCCATCCACGGAAACTTTCGCCATGCTTTCCACGTGCGAAAATACAGGATGACCCCGCCAAGAATCGAAGTCGGATCGACTTGGTTAGGTCTTTTCATTATTCGCGGGACTAGCACGATGTTATTATCACTGCAGTTCAAATGTATATTTTACAACGCTAAACTAAGTCAAAGAATAATGGATAAACGACACCACAAAACAAAATATGCTCAGGACATAACGGTAAAAAACACAGATTACTGTAGTGTAATATCTTCGTTGTTTGTTTTACTAATTCTTTTACTGTGTACACATTAAGTTTAATTTATCGTAGCAGTAATACTATAGTATTTATTATGATTAAATCAAGGAAAACAGAACCCCGGTAAATTAGGTGAATTATTGCCCTCTTTCCAACATGGAGGTCATGGGTTCAAGTCTTACCTAGACATTTCTTCTCCCATCTGTCTTTGACTAATACAAATTAATCCAGATAAATTTAAATGATCTCCAAGTCATTGATATTCGCTCAGTTCTAATCACCAAGCCTACAGATTTGCTGAGTATAGGCCAAAATTATTCAACCAGATTTTTTTCGAAAAGTTAATTGAATTTTAAAGCCAAGGTATATATTTTATAGCCTTGATTCAGCAAACGGGGGACATTTCAAAACAATTTAATAACTTGTCAACATTAAATTATAACCGTAATTCTTCAAGTTACATGTTAAATATTTCCTGAACATTCAAGAAATAGTTACTGTATTTTTTTTTCTCAGCAAAGATGACTTGTCAGGATTACTGTGGCATCGTGTTCAGACCAAGGTGTTCCGTGTTTGAATCCCGTGTAAGTGTAATCAGTACTTAGAGGTTTAATATACGAAGTTTTCCTGACAATTACCGTTCAAACATCCTTTTCTTGTGCATCATTTTGGATAAATGACGACGTGTCCTTTGTGGACGAGTACAATTACGTGACTGTTATCATTGAGCAGTAGTTTACCTCACGTGTCCTTCGTCACTTTACGCTACTAGCAAAAACTTCACAATGGCATGACCGAATNTTGAGCAGTAGTTTACCTCACGTGTCCTTCGTCACTTTACGCTACTAGCAAAAACTTCACAATGGCATGACCGAATCAAGTGCAATCCAGTCAGAAAGGAACAATTTCTCGTAATATAAGCCACAGCGTGAATACTATCTTGACTCTAAATTATACAGGTCGGGAAATCTGGCCTGTCGCCAGATACAAAACGCGAATTTTACAGGTCGTTTAGAGAAAGTGGCCAAACAATTCTGGATAGATACATACTTCAGACGTTTTCAATTGCTTCTTGGATGCTGCCTTGGAGTAAAACCAGCTGCAAAAGTAATAGAGACATACATGCCTTTGAAATAAAGGCGGACAATAAATGAGTCCACGAAATTTTCAGTTCACCCGCGAGACGGTTATATAAATACGGGTTTAATTTATAAGCATAAGCATACATATATGTACTACATTTCTTTATTTGAATTGGAAGAGAACAATTAATTACTTTACCATTACTATTGTATTTCTATTACAGCAGTACTGCAGCCAACTTTCTGCGGTTCTTTCAGCACGTTCATAGTCGAGCACTGAAATGTGATTATACATATTCTGCAAACACACTACTTTTATACGATCTGTCTCAGTCTTGAATCTGTGTTTACTTCTCACAAGCAATGAGATTCTTGCTTATGACTCAGTGTTAACTCTTTTCGCCATTCATACGCCAGAGACGCAGTTACGCGGAGAATGAAGTTCCAGGATAAAAATCTCACCACACAGTGCAGCATTCCCTTGCAGAGTACAAAATCAACAATAAATTTTGTTTCTGTACAACACTCCTCGCCAATTCTTAGTAGATTACTGAACGGATACCCGAGTAATAAAATACCAAACAAATTCTAAAACCAAAGCCAATGAAGAGAATTAAAAAAAAAANACTGAACGGATACCCGAGTAATAAAATACCAAACAAATTCTAAAACCAAAGCCAATGAAGAGAATTAAAAAAAAAAAAAGATAAAGACATGAATTTAAACATTTGTGTGAATTAATAGCTCTATATTAGTAGTGGACACGGCATTATTTTAATAACCATAAATTGGTTTGTTTATGATTACAAAATCAACTCTCTTTTTACTGTGATTACTGACAACAAGTTTAGTTAGTGGTAACTGGAAAAAAAATTTGTTTGACATCAAAAGATTTACATTTATGAAATTTTAATTTTTGCTATTACAAAAACTGGTTTTCATTTTATGAGGTTCTTTAACAAAATGATTTTAAAAAAACTAATTTTTTACGCAGAGGTTAAGTATTTTTGTTTAAGATTTCTCGTATGAATTTCTACTGAGGTGTATTATGTTTGTTTGGGCTTGGCCTTGTTCACGGAAAACAAATAAGTATTTAAAATAATAGTTTTTAGCGAATACAAAACATTTTGCAGATATTCAACATACCAAATCTTTTTTTTGTAATGAACACTGAACGCATTTTTAGTAGTCACTGTTTTAGTAATCAGTAAAAGCCGTTTTATGTTCATCAAAAAATTATGGTATTCGCCATAAAAATTGTACTTTTTCGCTCGGGCCTGGGAAGCACACAGCAACCACGTGCAAGGTGTGTTAATAAACATTAATAACTTAAAATTTAATTTACCACGGGCGTGCTTCAGAATGTGGGTCATCCGTCGAATGGTGGATGGTCGGGAAATGATGCCGGTTAAGGGTGAAGGGGGGTTAAAAATTAAACAACAAAGAGGCGAAATATCACAGGTCGGCCCGGCTGCCCCTCCTGCCGACAGCTTGTTCAACTTTCAGGAGCCTGCGATCCTCACCCCTCGCTGCGGCAGATTCGGCGCACCCCCCGCCACCCCCAACCCAGGCTCGAGGGTCGGCCACGTGTGCCCGCCGGCGTGACGTCACACGCACAAACACCGACGTCACCGCCGGCACGTGGCTGGGTCCCGCGGTCNGGCTTCCAAGACCCCGGTGTTAAGAGCAGCACAAATATCTCCACTGCACTCCATCAGAGACAGAGGTCACTGCTTCTAAATAACCGAGATAGAGGAAGAGGGCAAGGGAGGAGGGACAACTAGGTGACAATCGTCATAAACTCGAAACCTGCACCATTCTCTCGCCTCTCGTTTGTTTCAAGTGTCTACTGGGGATTCGGGAGAAGGAATGCGCAACTAGGCAAATATTCAGTTGAGCAACCCCCATACTTTTCTGCAAACGGGGTGTGGCACCTCCGAACCCCCTAGTTATAAATTAAAGTCCCGCGCAACCAACAATTGAAGAAAGCTCAGCCTACCAAACTTTCTCTTCTAGTGTTGCAAACACCCTCTAGTAAAGAGTATTCTTTCCCTCTACTCTAGTAGAAACACTTTTGCTGGACCTCGTAAATTGCATGGAATTTTACATTTATTTATGTTGATGGGTTTTCACGGTGTTTATGCCGGGTTTCCCTCTCCCTCCGTAGTTCAGGTTAGCAATTAGCGGTGGAGTCAACAATGGCCCCAATCGCGGCCATTTTTGCCCAATACCAAAAAAGCAACGATAGCTGGGCGTATGGAGGGAGTTCTGCGCTGAAACACGCCTTACCTTCCTTGGACCTCCGACCCTCCTCTTGGTTTCAAGGTAAAGCTTTACACGCCAAGTGCACAGTCAATGCGTGATCATTGGTGCAATCAGCACACTCTAGGAGCCAAAGCGCTAACTATTGTGGTTGCCATGCCGAAATGAGACGCAGTGTGTTGTATTTGTTGGAATGAGGAGGGGAAGCGTCAATATCTGGGATATGTCACTGCCGTTTGTCTAAAGGAGGTGAGTTCTGAATACAATCCAAGACATCTATTCTTGTAGATTTGTGTGCATTCTCAATACTCAAAGAAGAATTTTTATTCTGGAATATAACGAATAAATAATTTCCGTAATAAAATAATTGATAGAAGTAATTCAGTTTCTAAATATATGCAATCAACTTCGAAGGCGTAGCACAGCAAAACAGCTAAATAATACCTTCCCCAATGAGCCTGTTAGTGGTATATTTACCTCGGCACGTTTTAAAACAGTAGAACACTTCATCTCAGAAACTGGTCCGTGCACCGCAAAACCGCAGAGCGAACACTCTGTCTCCCCAAAAAAAAAGAACCACTTTCTGACAGTTATAAGAAATAAGCGCCAGATTCATTGTCCTGATAATGTATTCTTCCGCCCCAGCTGTTTTTTAATACACTGTTCACTGTAAACTGAGCACTTTAAACTACAAACTGCTACACTCACAATGTGTATGTAATAACTAAAATTTTATTCCAAAAAAGTATACAATAAAATTACTTTTTTTTTTTACATACAAACGATGCTATATGAGATAGTTATTTACCATAGGTAGGGTCAGTGATATTTCGCGAAAAGATTTCGAGACAAGATACAGTCCAAAGCACTGTAGGGTCGTCCAGCTTCTTTGACTGGCTAAAATATGTTCTTGTCCGTGTTAACCGTTTGCGCACGAATCACGAAGGTTCAGTGTCGGAGTTACTTAGTCCCGAGCGGCTTGGTCGAAGACGGACACGGCACCAGCAGCCAATGGAGGTATAACAACAGTTGCGGTGTGTAAATAGTATTGAAGTCTACTGTGTGCTCCGATTTTTTACGCGAAAAGTCACTGGCCCTAACCATAGGGTATCTCTTTAAAAATATGTCCGCAGTTGCCAAGTGGCATCAGCAATAGAACAGGTGTTGGCTGCTGGTTACCACAGCAGCATTGGCTCTTAGTTTCTCGCTGTGGCTGTTTCCACTCATGTTACCGTAGAATGTCATCCCAAACGCTGTGCCGAGTTATCACGAAAATTTTGACACCTAAAGATTTAAAACTTCTTGCAAGTAGATTTATGATAGTTTAAATATACGAAATAATTTGTGTCTATACACTTTTGGTTTACATTCTTTAATCTCGTAGTCTGAAAAGAGTAAATAAAAAAATATATATATACACACACGTTACAAGTATTTTATTGAGGTACCAAATAATTATAATTGCCTGTAATTATCTATCTGCACGTTAACCTTCCGTTCAGTAAGTTCATACATACCACAGAGTACTTGCAATTGTTAGAGACCTGAAAAATTCGCAAACTCACTTTAGGACAAGCTAGAAATCATGAGCGTGTACACGTGTGTCACTTATGTAATTGGTCCTCGAGTTTTTTTAATCGTCCTCGAGATCTCTGGGCCAATAACAAACTTACAACAAAGCACATGCCCAATCAATGCCATCCACCCTGGCAGCAGGCGACCAATGAGACGTTGATAGCTGATTGTTTGAACATAAGACTGCGAATTCTAACCTACAGGTCGCTGAACTCGTCCTTTCGTTGAAAGTTGAAGTTTGCCAAGGTTCCAACGGACGGACGGATGGAAAAATATTAGCCACCTTATTGGCTGTTGGTCACGTGATTGGCGGACAACTGTCGTGNTAGTACCCTCTGCAGCAGAGATGTAACTCGAAAGGTGTTATAGGCCGTAAAATGTATCATAGAGAGCGTAGAGGGCCGTTTACTAGAAAATAAAATGCGGCTATCATATATATATATATATATATATATATATATATATATATATAGAGAGAGAGAGAGAGAGAGAGAGAGAGAGAGAGTGTGTGTGTGTGTGTGTGGCACTATTTTTAAACGTGCAGAACTAAATATGATAAAAATAGTAAATGCATCAAAATAAATGCAAAAACAGACACTGCGCAATTGTAAAATTATGAAATAATACATGGATACATTAAATACTACTAGAAGTCTGACATCTCTTCTTCGCCACGAAATATTCACAATCTGGCGAAGCAACTCTCACTGCAGCGAGTATATTTGGGCGGCTCTTAACATCGAGGTCTTGAGAGCCCGTGAGGATGAAGCGAGGTGAGTATGGAGCAGCACCGGAATGCAAGGGCGGGGAAACGGGAGATCCCCGAGAAAACCCGCCGACCAGCGGCATCGTCCGGCACAATTCCCACATGCGAAAATCCGGGGGGCGACTCCGCCGGGAAACGAATCCGGTTCGCCTTGGTGGGAGGCGAGAAGTCCAACCACTACATCACCGCGGCCCCATGTGAATATGTCTTTAGAATCAGACCGACACATGGGGTAAACCGAGCACTTTTGAAGGCCCTGCTTAAGATTATTTCCATGTACATTGCTTATTTTTCCTCACTATATAAAATGAACGTTCCAGTGGGCCTCATAACTTTATTCATGCGTCGTACAACTGAAACTGTGAAAATATTATAAAAGTTCATACTTTAAAGTGTGCTAATTCTTACACTTATACGCATTAAGAAAAATAAAAAAATCAGTATTTACAAAAGTTTTTAATACAACTTTAAGATATGAAACTACCTTTCCTCCGTCGTTACCAACTTTACCGGGCGCTTGCCAGCCAGTGTGCCCATTGAAATATACGCAGGTAGGGACAATGACTTTTTAGCACTATCTTTCATAATATCTCGAATAATCACGAACAGACTATACCAGGACGGAAACGGCGATGTAACGTTTGCGAGGTCATCCATTCCGACACTATAACTTCGTGACTAATACCACGATTGAAATGAATGTGGTATCGTTCGAGCGGGTATACGACTACGATACATGACCTTGAGTTGGCAACCGCGCACGCGTGAAGGGCGGTTGGGTCCCCGCGGCGACTGGCGGCCATTTCCGGCGCAGGCGAAAATCTTCAGGCAGTATATCTCGCGACTCCGACGTGCTAGCGCAGTGATTTTGGTTCCAAACAAAATATCGCGTATGTATATGTTGATTCAAGTCATAGAATCCCAGGTATATATTTCGCTCATTTCATTTCATTCCCAGATCCCAAAGAAAATAGTGCCCGCTAACGGAGGCGTATTCACGTAAAACCCAACCCGTGTCTTGGCCACAACCACTCCCCAATTTTGTTTATGGTTTACCACGGCCTGATACAAGGATTCCTCCACCTCGTGCAAACAAAGCTGAACTGAGTCTGGAAAATTACACCAAAGGGTCATTGCGCCGCACTCGTGTGCACTCAGTGTAATAATATTTTGCATAAGAACTATTTCATTCTAGACATTACCAACACACTTTTTTTTATCCCTATTGGTCTCCGATTAATAGCATAAATCCTCCATTGTTCATGTAACCATCTTCATAAATTGAGGACAAAACAAATTTGTATTTTCACATTATATAACTGTCATAGATACAATATACAAAGTTAGATGTAAATTTTTTTCATAGTTTCGCAGATATATCCCACTAANTATATAACTGTCATAGATACAATATACAAAGTTAGATGTAAATTTTTTTCATAGTTTCGCAGATATATCCCACTAAGCTAAAATGTTTTTATAGGTGTCATTCGGATAATAAGAGACATATACTCTTAGAACACATAAATTAATATGGCCTACCACAGTAAAAATTCTTCGCCAAATTTGAAGGAAAAAAAACGGTTTTTTTTTCCGAGATACAATACAAAAATTGCATGTTTTTCATATTGAGCTATTTTACAAAATGGCTGAGAAATGAGGCTTTGCAAATACAGTTTTGNACAAAAATTGCATGTTTTTCATATTGAGCTATTTTACAAAATGGCTGAGAAATGAGGCTTTGCAAATACAGTTTTGATGGATATAATTGATACTGTCAGCTTACATAGTTAAGTTGAAATTTGTTTTGTAGTTTCGAAAATTAAAAATTCCTAGCTAATATTTTTATATTGCTGCCATTTTGAACATATATATGTGTATAAGCCTCTCAAAGTCTATCAGTTTACATGGCATGCCATAGTGCTACTTATTTACGAAATTTGGTAGAAACCTGTTGTTTTTCGGAAGTATCGCGTAATTTTGTCATGTGATATTATTTTACCAAATCGCGGACAAAAGAGATTTTGTGTGGACACATCCGATGGTTGTAATATATACAACGAGCATATAAAGTTTCATTTATATTAATTACATGATTTCGACCATATAACAAAGAAAACAAAAATTTATATATGACTGCCATTTTAAAAATAAGTGTGTGAAATTTAGGCAGTTTTACTTGTTTGCCAGATTTGGTATGAATTGGTCAATTGTTTCCCAAGATATGCCATAAAAACTTTATATATTCATGTGGCACTATCTTACAAAATGGATAAAAAAGGGGGATCCGTGTAAACACATTTGATGTTGTTATATATACTCCCAGCATAAAAAGTTAAGTTGGAATTGATTACATGGTTTCTAAGATATAGAATAATATTCTAAAATAACTATTTGGCTGCTATTTTGAAAATAAGTGTCTGGCGTACTTGAAACACATTTTAATTATCAACTGCTGCAGTACTATTTGTTTGCCAAATTTNTTGAAAATAAGTGTCTGGCGTACTTGAAACACATTTTAATTATCAACTGCTGCAGTACTATTTGTTTGCCAAATTTGGTAGTAATTTGTAAATTGTTTCCTAAGATATTACACAAATAATTTATGAATTAATTTAGCACTGTCTTTCAGAATGGCGGCAAAAGTGATGGCTTTTGGCTTAGTGGCGCTTATAGTAGATACTGTCAACGTACAAAATTTGGTTGAAATTGGTAAACTGGTGTGGTAATTATATCAAGTAAATCTAAANTAGTAGATACTGTCAACGTACAAAATTTGGTTGAAATTGGTAAACTGGTGTGGTAATTATATCAAGTAAATCTAAAATATTTGTATAGCCACCATTTTGAAAAAAATGTCCAATTAAGTTTAATTACTAGCTTTCACCTGGCCTATCATAGTTTTACATACGTGCCAAATTTGGCAAGAATTTTTTGAGTAGTTTTGAAGATATAATGTAAAAGTTTTATTTTTCTTGTAGCGCTATCTTCCAAAATGGCAGACCAACAATAATATTCAACTCTGAATTCAATTCTTATAACTTGCGCTGTCAGCATACAAACTTTGGTTCAAATCGGTTAAATGGTGTCCGAGATACGACATATCAACGTAAATTTCTTAATGACCGCCATTTTGAAATTATGTGCCCAGTGTGGTCAAAAACTATGAAAGTTAGGTGTCCTTACTTACTACTATATGTGTATCGAGTTTGGTGAAACTCGTTTTACGCGTTCAAAAATTTAAATTGGGAGATACACACGCACACACACAGAGCACACCTACATACATATATACAGACACAGATAGGAAAGTGATCTCATAGGCCTTCCTTTCCCTCGGAAAGTAGGCTAAAATAGGGAGAAAATACGTAGTAGTGCCTAGTAATAAATAGTTCTTACGTGAAATATTATTACGCCGAGTGCACACGAATGTGGGGCATTGTCCCTTTGGTGTAGTTTTCTATTGTTTGTTAAGCTTTCTTTGTATGAGGCGGAGGGATATCCTGGAAGTAGAACTTCGGCAGGGCTTCAGAAAAGTAGGAAGTAACCGTGAATGGACTATACTTTCAGGATTGTCTATAAAGTGGAGTCGTTCGTGAGAGAGACTATATCTGTGGCGTGGAGAAGAAAGAGTCCTCGAGTCATGGGGACCTTGGCCGGCGAGGCGGGGGTGGGGACACCGACTAGTGTAACCCACGCCGGCGCAGCGAGAGTGTTAACCCAGTGGCCCAGTGCTAAGTATAGGCCCCGGCCTCGCGCTGAGGACGAGCTATTCCTGCAGGGGCCGCGTCGAGGGGCCACGCCAGGACGACGACCCATTCCTGGGGCGCCGCGATATGCCGCACTGCCGACGTCACACGGCCGCCAGCCAATGAGGAGCAGGCGCGCGCACCCCGTCCCATTGAAGAGATCCCGGGTCTGTTGGCGGGGAAGGAATCAGGTCACACCCCGGTGGGAGGGGGCGGCCATTGAGGAACGCATCGCCCCAGGGGTGGCCTCGAGGGGCGGGGGTACTACTGCTGCCTCTGTTCGGCCGCTGCGTCATCCGGTAGGCCGTGACCTATATAGCACTGCAGCACGTGTCGCCCGGCCGCAGAGCGCCCTCCTCTACAGAGAAACTTCATTCATATCCCCACTGATTGGGCCCGTGGTGGCTCAGAGGCTAGAGCACTCGTCTCCCATCGAGGCGAACCAGGTTCTGCTTTCTGGCGGGGCCTCGAGTTGACTTGAGATATTTAGGTGACTCTTAACAACGAGGTCTAGAAATCCAATGAGTGTGATTAAGGTGAGAATGGAGCAGCGCCAAAATTCAAGGGCGGGGTAATGGGAGTTCTCCGAGAAAACCCGCTGACCAGCGGCATCGTCCGGACACGATTCCCACTTGCGAAAATCCGGGAGCAACCCGGCCGGGGATTAAACACGGTTCGCCTTGGTGATGCGAATAGTCTAACCGCTCAGCCATCACGGCCCCTGGTTTAGTCGGGGATTTCCCATTTTCCCCGCTCTTACATTCCGGGGCTTCTCCATACCTCGCTTCACCCTCATTGGTTCTCAAGACCCCAATGTAAAGAACGGACCAGACCTCTCCATCCCACCTTTCCTTTTATCAGGATCCAAATTACGTGAGCATCGCTAGTTTGTTGTAGAGGAGTTGAAGATATACTGATATAAGCTATTCACTGTGAAGTGAGCACTTTTTGAAGGCCTCTCATTTAGAATAACAGTAATCAAATATATTTTATTGTAGCCTTAGACGTTAGTGACAAAAGTGGCGATGTGTTGACATATACGATGCTTATTATAGATACTTTCAGCGTCCAAAAATTTAGTCGAAATTGGTTTAATAGTATAGTAGATATACCAAATAAACCTAAAATATTAGTATAGCCACCATTTCGAAAATAAGTACCTTATCAAATTCAAGTACGTGTGTTTACCTGATCTGTCATAGTATCACTTGCGTACCAAATTTGATGAGAATTGCTTTCATAGTTTTTGATATGTAATGTAAAATATTTTTTTTATGCTATCTTTTGAAATGGCGGATAAACAACAATATCCATTTTGAAATATAATACTTACACGGCGCTCTGCCAGCATACAAAATTTATATCGGTAGGATGGTTCCCGAGTTATTACACATCACCTAAATATTAAAGTTGCCGCCGTTTTGAGAGTAAGTGCCCGGCGTTGTCGAAAACTATTAAAAGTCAGGTGTCCTTACTAAGTACTATATATGTACCGAGTAACTGACTATATATGTTATTTCGCAACCTAGTGCGTACAAAGCCGAATCAGACCAACTCAATTTTCCGTGATTTTTTTTTTAGTAAGACACCAGCAACACAACGTCAAGACATGGAACTATTTTTTCTCAATTCACTGCCATCCAGAAAATGCATTGTAGGAGCAAGCGCCTAGGTGTCTGGCAGGCTGCAAGCCGCCGTACATATTTGCACGGCGTTAAGTATACCTTACCTCCATCCCCCAATTCCCGCTCTTGCTAAACCAAAAAATATTACACCCATAAGACGCAGTGTTTACAGCTGTCTACATGATTCAAAGAAAGGGTATTTTTGGTCGGTGCGAAGCTCAATACCAGTGAATTGTGGTGAACTGTTGCAAGGTACGCTGTGTTTTACTCTGCGCTATACCTAATCGTTTGTTAGTTTACACATGGCCCACTTAAACGTAGCAGTGCGGTAGACGTCACAGCACGTGTGTAATGGGTGCCTCGCCGCTCTCTTGTGAGTGGTCACAATACGTTCAGTTTCTCCTGGCCCCACTCTGGTTACTGGTTCCTGCTGCGTGCGCCGAGTGTGTAAAGCACTGAGCTAGCACCAGCTTACCTTGCAACACTTCAACACACGCCACTGCTGTGTTCTCCCAATGATCTTTCCTTTGAGTAACTGATCGAAAACTGTGCTACTGTTTTAGGTTACCAATAATTCGTATTTCAGCATCCGAAAGAAAAACCGACAGCTCGTTGGTTGTGATAACGAAACCAGAGTTTCGGTAACTTATATACAGCACGCATTAAAAATAGTTATTTTGGACACCTGAAACGATAAATTGTAGTGTGTCTGTAAGGGCTGATAAAGGGCCGAAAAAAATCACAAAGTTTGGGTATTACGTTGCGTGGTTATGCACAGATAGAAAATACAATAGGTAGATCCCCTATCATTTCGCATTATAATTCGCTACCAAAGTTAGGTATCATGGAAGCATATGTTATTTTCCTGTGTGTAATTGGACTTCCAGGACTCACAACCAATACATAGCAAACTTTCAGCACTCCGGCAGCTTCATGCCATGTGGGAGGGGGTGTAACAGGAGAATGAGTTCTTCCTGTGGCGGCAGTCAATGAACAAGTGACCTCTGCTAGAGTACGTAGGTGACTGCGGAGTCTAACGTGGCACCGCCTCATGGCGCGAAATGGCAAGGTCTGTAGGCCTCCCTGATTATGGAGGAACCTGAACCACTTGGTTGCCCAGCTCAGTGCTCAGAAATGTCCGAGTGATGCCGGGGGTCAGGTCGAGCCAACCAGAAGCCCGGGACTCCTTGTTCCTCAATCGTGGCGTCGTAACCATCGCAGCCAAGCGCTTTGCGAAATGAATCTGTGAATTCTGCCGATCTCTAGATATCAGACACATTACTGAGCCGCGTCGACGAGAGAAAACCTTACCTAGAGCCCTGACGCTCGACGGACTGTGCCTGAGCCGCAGAACACATGATAACACGTAAGGGTAAGATTAATTCTACTCAGGCTATAAACTAAACGAGTTTTCTTATGGGAGAGTTTGGCATAGGGAAAATTTCCGCCACTAGGTACGCAGTGTTCCAAAAAGGTCACATATAATTAACATTTTAAGCTACGTGAAAAATAAAAAATAAAGATTTTTACATAGTTACGAAGTTATTTGATATTTTATTTATGATAAAATGCAATTATTTAGTTTTATAACGTAGACAATAGAGAGATTCCTGTACATATGTGACCCTAGCGCTTACTTATTGACGAAAAATTTTAGTTGCCAAACTAAAAGCATTGAGCTTCCCAACCTGAGTAAAATAAATCTTAGTAAGGGTAAGCAAAATGGTTATTTTTCTCTATCATTTTACAGCAGTTCTAGTTACGAACAAATAACAGTTCCGTAAAAAAAGTTAATAAATAACACTTTCAACATAGTTGCTTATATTTACAAACTTCTTTCAAAATATACATTATCACTATTTACAATTTATTTTGTGTGAAATAAAATAAAATAATCATAACACATTTTTACTACCTAAATAATATTTTTTTTAAATGTGCATAATAATTGAGAAATAAAAACGTAGATACGGATAGGTTGTCGATTTCAGAATTCATGAATTTGCGTTGATGACGATGACGCAGTTCCTGAACACAGTCATTACTTTATTTGTTACCGAAGTTTTTTTTTTCTTTACATAGTTTGTTTCTTAATTTCACACTTCAAGACGTTACAGGCGCAGTGTTATTTTGTAATAGGATGTTTCAGGTAACGTGTCCCGAGTTGAACAGTTCCAGCGCAACAACAGCTATAACATAACTGTTGCGTTATTTATGAGCCATGCCTATTACAGAGACGAAACCACCGCTCGCAACACGCGCAAGCGAAGTGGACCGACTTAGCAGCAGTAAGTAGGGCCACCTGTTTTTCGCGAAGAGATTCGTGCTGTGGCTAGACTTCAACTGCTACGTTTACACTTGCGAATTTCCTTCGGCTATTGGCCGCGTGTCTTCGTGAGAAGATATTTACTACTCGACTGGGCCAATCGGAATGAAGTCTCCTCGACATTGAACGTTTGTGACTGGCTGGCAGACACTTAAGACGCGTGCGAGTTAAATCCATCAAACCACGGTATAGGCTGAAAGTAAATCGACAATCAGTAAGTATAGATAAGGGATGTCCAGAATGTAGTATCACCAGTAGGGTATCTTTCAGAGCATGCAGTGGCCAATCAGAAACAAGTATGGTTTCCACAGTCTCGCCACATTGTATAAAACTACACAAAAACGAAATGGTATGGTGGTGTTCTTTGATGTGGGCGTACCCGTTCCCTGATTGGCTGTGCGAGGCTCTGAGGACGGGTTTCGCGTCTGATTGGCTACTGCATACTGCGAAATGTTTTGTATTGACTGTGCTGCCGTCTGGCGAGTAAGTTACCAGGCGCTAATTGGCGAACGGTGTTTCAAAATGTTGGTGGTCGGTGACGCCATTTTTCTGGCCTGTGTACCTGGAGCTAGCGGTATGATTGGCTGTTTCGCCTCTGTATTTTTAATTACTCTGCAATCTCGTGCAGCCAGGGATAAATATAGTTTCTACATTAAAGTAGCCACCGCTCATTTCGATTCTGCGTACTTACCTGTTCTGTGTTTGAGCGTAGGTCGAAGTAGGATAGTTTTAAAATATTTATTATAATAATGAAATAAAAATAAACCCATAAAAATGAATACTAAATAATGTATATATTGCTTGTGTTGTGACTTAATGAACTCAATTACTTGTAACTCGTGTTGCATACTGATACTGTTACGCGCTCACGCGAGCTCCATGCACGGTCCGGCTCTGGAGGAGAGGGGTGACCTACCTCGACCCTCCCCTCCCCCAGGCAGACCCGTTCGCTGTCCCTTCGCTCACCCAAGGGAATGGGGGAATGATTGACAGCTGGCTAACGTTATATCCCCTCCTCCCCCTATTGGAGAATCCTGTGAGTTAGAGGATGCGAAAGAATATTCTGGGAACTAAGACCCTCGGCGCAACGCAACATTTAGAGAAATTTCTGGGCGATGGCCTACGATCCTGTAAATACAAGCCACAGCTAGACTTTGGGCGGTCTTTCCGTGGAAGCCAATTGGCTGAGTGCGGTATCCAGACGAAGACGAGTGCGGTGAGGGACATCGATGAAGAGGACGGACGACAACGGGAGATTGCGAGGCGACGGCGGACAGGTGTTTGTGGTGTGGATGGACGAGGGGGCGTGAAACCCGGAGAGTGAAGGCTACTGTGTGTGAGGGCGCTCGGAGAACTCTAGAACATTACGGACTGATGGGACCTCGACTAAACTGATGTGGGACTGAATAACATGTGATACGGATTTTATTGTGAAAATTGTAATTGACAAATATGGACATATAATTTATAAAATAATTGAATAGATTTTGATACACTGTCTATCGGGACTGAATTTTTAATTTTTTAAATACACTAATTTATTTGAGGTAATTGTAAATCTGTATTGATTGAATTCATTAATTGTAAACAGTAAGTGATATCAATTTATTGGGAGAATTTGGGTCGAGAGAATTTTGTCTGAAGATATTGTAGATAAAATTAGGAAATTATAATTAACTTGTTTATTTTATTAATACCTCCATCCCATAACGAATCTGGTTTAGCCCACTAATTTTTGAGAAAATTATAAGAATACGTAAGGCAGTCTTCACAGTGACACATTCGTATTACAATTCAACTAGCTGAGTCAGCTAATCATGAATCTCTCACAATACCATACACGTGTGTGGTGTATTGTAAGCCAATAGGAAGGTGGTAAGTGTGAATCCTGTTCCAAGAGAGCTGGGGCCTATTAAATACCACAACTCCTACAAGTCTACAACTTCTTGACTTATACTCTTGTAGCAACAAGTCACGTAACACAAGCTCAGAGACGAGACTAGTAAAAATCCATACTAATTCTACAAAATTGTAGATGGAATTTACAAGATAAGTTAACAACTGTAATAAGCGTACCTTCATGGTTTTGTAAATTACGATCGTTTTTTGTTTTGGTTATTGCGTTTCGTTTTTTATCCAAAAGTTGCAGATGAACAGTTTGTCAAACAAAAGCGTAACAATGACCCGACTTAAAAGAAACTATTTCAAATTAAAATACAAGAGACAAAATATGTACTGGTTGGTGCTTTTTGATATATAGTGTCAAAAAATAATCGAAGTCGCTATCCCCAAATAACAACGAATTTCAGTATTAGGCTGTTGCCTGTATAGTTACCATAACCGCAAAATAGATGTGAACCTGAATTAAAGCTTAAAAATACATTATATTTTTCACTACAGAAGCACTTGTAAGCAATGTATGCCTATGGTCTTAGACTTGTATAAAATAGAAAACAATTGTAGATATTTCTGCAACACAACTTACGAGTTTGTGTAAGTTTTTGCTACATAATTGGTCGACAAGGATGGAATTTTACTTGTACCGTGGTACAAGGATGGAATTTTACTTGTACCGTGGTTAGAAGTCCCACTCTGGTAAGCTTGTGCTACAGAAAATGTACACGCGTGCCATTGTACTTAGAACTTGAAGGGCTCAGACCCTATTTTATAAACGGGCACAATGGGCACGTGGGGGCCGCGGTGGTGTAGTGGTCAGACTACTCGCCTCCCACTAAGGCGAACCGGGGTAGATTCCCGACGGGGTCACTCCCGGATTTTCGCATGTGGGAATCGTGCCAGACGATGCTGCTGGTCGGCGGGTTTTCTCGGGGATCTCCCGTTTCCTTACCCTTTCATTCCGGCACCTCTCCATACTCACCTCGTTTCACCATCATCGCCTCTCAAGACCTCGATGTTAAGAGCCATCCAAATCTCTTTACTCTTCACTATAAAACAACCAAACACGTCATATATGGAGTGATTTTACTAAATTTTGATTCAAAAAGTGTGAAGAAACCACGAATTGACTATAGTGCACAGGATAAACTGCTCATCAAATAACATCACAAATAACATGTCCTCAAGTGTATACAGAACTATCGAGTTCACCCTAGCCGTCAAATGAACTCACGAAATTGCCAGGTCTCTACTGATCGATAAGCACGGACAAAGGATGTAATTTTTTCGCTATTTCATTTAAGAAAAAAAACAGCCTTCAAATACGCGTGCATTGGGGCACTTATTTATTTGGATCAACATTTATTAAATACATCCTGGAGGACTCCTGAGTTCAATAAGAAACCTCGGAGGAAACAAGGAACCTATACGATGATAACGCTAGCGGCACAGAGTAGAAGAGAGATTTGGGCATCGAGGTCTTGAGAGCCGATGGTGGTAAAGTGAGGTGGGCATGGAACAGCGTTTGAATGTAAGGGCTGAGGAAATTGGATAACCCTGAGAAAACCCTCCGACCAGCAGCATCGTCCAGCACGATTCTTACGTGTGAAAATCTGGGAGTGACCCCGCCAGGAAACATACCCTGTTCGCCTAGGTGGGAGGCGAATAGTCTGACCACAATATATCCGTGACCCCTTTGGCAGAATTAAAATTGCGGCGTAGTTATGAGTTCGTAAGTCCCTTGTCTTGTATGTACTGCAGTGCAATATCAATAAGTAATTAAATATAAAAACATAAACTAGAAAAACCAACAATCCAATATGACGGGGGGACATTCCCTTATATTCTAACCTGGGAGTGCCAACTCTTTTTCCTTCGATGCTTACTTCACCATGGTAACCAAGAGTTCTAGCCTTGTACTTTTTAAGGAACTGTAGTCCAAATATCCGTTTTGCGTTGGAACACAGAAACTGGTAACTGCGAAGCTGGCATGTGCAATCAACTCTGTACTCCCTATACTATACGTTGTTCACCGTAAACTGGGCACTTATGAAAGCGCTGCTTAAGATCTACTGGTATGCACATTGTGTATTCTTCCGCCATATCTAAAATTAGCATTGCCGTGGACCTGATCACTTTGTTGATTCGTCGGTCAAGTGAAGCTGCAAAATTATTAGAAAATAAATATTTAAAATTTTTGCGTACTTACACCTACATGCATTAAAAAATAACAGGAAGCAAAATAAATAATTTCGGTGTTCACAAATGTTGACCTAACACTTTTAATTCAACGTTAAGATATGGAACTACTTCCCCTCTGTCGTTGCGAACTTTACTGGGCGCATGCCAGTCAGTGTGTCAGTTAAAATGCATGCAGGTTGATTTGTAAAGTGAGCAGTGATCCACGGACAGCTTATTATTTATATTCAGAGGCGAGGTAAACGGGGCCCCTCGACTCACACGACCAACTCGCCGAGACGACGCCGCTCCGATATGCAGCGGGTGTGAAGGTCGTGACCCCCGAGACGCCCGCAAACTGCCCCCTCGACCGCGGTTTAGGGAGGGAGGGGTGACGCAATCTGCTGACGACAACCACCCAGCGCCGACAGCCTCTGTAGCCAGGCCGCCTGATCTCGCACGCCGGCGCCTTAATAACAAGTAAATTAACGCTTCGGAGGTGCCTCACTCCCTCCCCCATCCCCGAGGCGTCGACACCTCCCACGACTTTATCGCCGGCAGTCACGTCATCTTGACGCGACACACTTCTCGCGGCGCACGAGCGACGAGCACGTTTTTCCTACGTCACGTGACTGACGAGCCAAGCTGAAAATTCTGTAAGATACCAAGTCCATAATTTTTTTTTTTTTCGAAACAAAAATGTTGTTACTTTTTTTTTTTTAAATAAGAAATTCCTATTAGTAATTAATTTTATAATATGAAAATTGATATCACAAAAAATATACACCATATTTTATTAAACACGTGCTTGTAAGTACAGAATCAGTAACAGTTGATGGTAGATTTTACTTCAGTCTTTCTATCGACTCAGTAATGAGTGGAACAGAAGTTTTGGGAGTTGTACTTCAACCTTGAGACGTATGATATCGTGATGCGAAAAAAAAAACTGATTTTGGTAAACGTGACATTTTTGCAAAACCTTTTATTTTGACACTAGTGAGTATCAGATGCTAGAGGTGTACTGAACATTATCCCATGTCCAGTTTTATTCTCAAAAATAAAGGTAACGATTTCTTGTAATATACGTAATACCGTATTTACATTTGTGAAAGTTTCTGAACCGAGTCCTCTGGGTTTGAAGAGATACCTCAAACGTGTGCATATTGCTGAGTGCATTACCTTCAATGTGTGCAACAAGGGCCACGATGGTGTAGGGGGTAGAGCGCTCGCCACCCACCAAGACGAACACTAGTAGTGCTACGTTAGGCCATGTAAACTTACATAATTTAAGTGGCACACACACGCGCGTGCTTTTTTTTTCTTCAATATAACGACCCTGTAAAAATTTCAGGTTAGTAAACCATTTCTGCCAAAACATACGACTGATTACAATCGAAGCTGATGCTCCGGATACTATCCCCATACCGAGCGAGGTGGTGCAGAGGTGAACTTTCGGGAGAACCTGGATTCGAATCCCGGTCCGGCCATTCTGATTTCAGTTTTCCATGGTTTCCTGAAATCAATCCAGGCAAATGCTGAGATGGTTCCTTACTGCAGGCCATGGCCGATTCCTGCTCTGTTCCTGCTTCTCTGAGCAACTTGCTCCGTCTTTAATGACCTCGCTGTCGACGAGACGTGAAACCCATCCACCTACCTACCTGTCCTCATCATGCGGTTGGTTGTACGCCAAATTACAGTACGAGGGGTTCTGTGTTCGATNCTTCTCTGAGCAACTTGCTCCGTCTTTAATGACCTCGCTGTCGACGAGACGTGAAACCCATCCACCTACCTACCTGTTGGTTGTACGCCAAATTACAGTACGAGGGGTTCTGTGTTCGAGTCCCGAGTAAGGCACGTGTGTATTTTTAATTTTCTTGCTTTCATATCAAATTATACCGCTGTCAACAAGACGTCAAGTCCTATCTATTATGTGGGTTTTAAGAATGTCGTCAAAATTATTTGCATTCATGTCGAGGAAAGTAGACTCATCAGTTACACCGGTAACTTATTGTATTAAAAAGTAAATAAGTAAATAAATGCAAGATGCATCGATTTCTCTTTTCTAATTATTTTCAACTTGCTTTCTACCCACGACCTCCCCGCGTGTACTAAATCAAGCAGCTATTATTTTCATCTACTGAAAGACTTCTTTAATTTTAGTCTTCTGAGTATTACTAGTTGTAACGCTACTATATGCATTTATTCATGTTACATCAAATACTATTTTAGTGAATAAAGCTCAGATATGTTGGAAAATCTAACATAAACAAATGACCTCTCCGTTGATATATCAGGTGATTTGAGCAGTTCTATATGCGATTCCCAAGTTTATATGTCTGACAGTTCTGTTTGCAAGAAACCAATTAAATGTTGCAACACAAAAACGGGTTACTATGCAGCTGGAATCGGCACTATATCCCAATTTACTCTTTATCGAAAATGACGTATGAAATTGTTAACAGCGGTATAAATTGTAATTTAGAAAAACCTATTATAGAGAACCTCGCACGGAAAAGTGCATAGCACGATGTACACTGGAGAGCCAAAAAACTGGTACATGCGTGCGTATGCAAGTAATAGAGGTATGGAACCAATCAGAGTAACGCGATGCAGTCGGCAGCGCCTATATAAGACAACAAGCGTCTGGAAAAGTTGCTAGATCTGTTAATGCTGCTACAATAGCAGGTTATCAAGATTTAAGTGAGTTTGAACGTGGTGTTATAGTCGGCGCACGAGAGATGGGACATAGCATCTCCGTAGTGGCGATAACATTTGGATGTTCGCGTACGACCATTTCACGAGTGTATCGTGAATATTGGGAATCCGGTANGGCCGGAAAAAGATGGTGAAAGAACGGGACAAACGACGACTGACGAGAATCATTAAACGTGACAGACGTGCAACCCTTTCACCAATTGGCGAAGATTTCAATGCTGTGGCATCTCAACAAGTGCCAGCGTGCGAACTATTCAACGGACCATCATTGATATGGGCTTTCGGAGCCGAAGGCCCACTCGTGTACCGTTGTTGACTGCACGACACAAAGCTTTACGCCTCGCCTGGGCCCGCCAACACCGCCATTGGACTGTTGATGACTGGAAACACGTTGCCTGGTCTGACGAGTCTCGTTTCCAATTGTATCGGGCGGATGGACGTGTACGGGTATGGAGACATCCTCATGAATCCATGGACCCTACATGTCAACAGGGGACTGTTCAAGTTGGTGGAGGCTCTGTCATGGTATGGGGCGTGTGCAGTTGGCGTGAAATTGGACCCCTAATACGTCTAGATACGACGCTGACAAGTGACAGATACGTAAGCATCCTGTCCGATCACCTGCACCCATTCATGTCCATTGTGCATTCCGACGGACGTGGACAATTCCAGCAGGACAATGCGACACCCCACACGTCGAGAGTTGCTACCGAGTGGCTCCAGGAACACTCTTCTGACTTTATAAACTTCCATTGGCCACCTAAATCTCCAGACATGTACATTATTGAGCATATCTGGGATGCCTTGCAACGTGCTGTTCAGAAGAGATCTCCACCGCCTCGCACTCCTATGGATTTGTGGA